>AXCO02009830.1:0-11844 GCA_000473525.2 Anopheles melas
TCATGTTCCAACTTGTGTGCGAATCAATCAATTAATTGAAAAAATTGTGCTCCAAGTCCAATCAAAACCCCCCCAACGGCCAATCAAACAATACGCTCGAACTCGAAACAATCTCCAGCACAATGCACAATCTTGTGTTGACCAGCACTCCAGCACTTCATCAGCCTGCTACCGTGTGCCCTGCCACAATACTACGCACCTGTAGCGCCATCATGATGCAGAAGTACCACGGCGGATTGTCGTCGATGCCATAGTTTATGTCCGCACCACGTGCCTTGCCTTCAGGCTTGCTTTCGGTTGACTGTTCCGGTGCACACTGCCGCCCGGTATCCATCGTATCTGACCGCAACTGGTCGCCGATCGATCGAGCAGGGTGAGTTTCAGCACTTCGGTATGATTGAATCACCACAGCTAATGAGCAAACCGATCGGAAAGGTAATTGACTAGCACGTAATTTAAGGAACAAATCAGCGGAAAAACCGTTTTTGCACACGGTAGAGAGGTGGTAATTGCTGCTCGTGCTAAGTGATTGCCCAGGTCACACTCTCACATCACACTCTGTATGTCTCATCACACTCTGTACAGGCGATTCCGTTGTACGATCAAATTCTCAACAGAGTTTTACACACTAATCACACTAAACTTCACACAACCAACGACGGTGCGACTGACGGGCCTGTAGTGAAAGTTCCGCCACTTCAGCTCAGGAAGGAAGCACAATCTCGGCGGACGGCGTTTGCACCCGTCGGCTGCTCGGTGGCGTGTGTGCGCTAACGTTTTAGAGCAGCAGCTCATCTAACCTTCCCATTGCTCCCATGAGCGGGAAGTAATTTTCCACTCTTTACGACACTCGCCATAAAACCGTTCGAGCGACTGTCAATATGTGCCCCGTGTCTGGGGCTTGGTGTTATCAATGATAAAATAACGGGCAGCCCGACTACGGCAGTTTAGATGGTTTGCAGCCAACAAAGCACGCGTGTGCTCCCCATCATTTACGGAGTTGGTGTAGCATATTTTATTCCTTCTTTTTCAGCAATTTCGTGATGTGTGGTGTGTGGAGCAGTAGAAACCGGTGCGTCTCCTACATCGGGGAGCACATACTCCTCTTGTTGACATTGCACGCCATTCCATGTGTAACTGCTCTGCTGAGAGTCATTGGATTGATGCGCGCCAACCGTCGTTACGGCCGTTGCGCAAAGCAGTTGACACTGTCGGCAACCATGATTTACATAGTGCATAGTGTGTATGGTTCATCTCTATCATGAATGCTTCCATGCTTACGATATGAACAGCTGTACGCCAAGGTAAGTTATCGTAATGTTCTACTGGTTTAGCTGCCTTTACACAGCTAGCAACCATCAGCTGCAGTGCTCATATCTTGGGCGTGCTATTTAGAGAACCCTATTGACTTAAGATAGTATATACTACGCTCCCGGTTCCAACGAAACCCTACAGCACATCATGTCATGTTTTATTGAAATGCTAAATATAGTTTTATTGTATCTCTTCTCTCGATTATGCACAATAATGACACTTTTCCTACAATTTAATATTATATATGTTTTTTTTTGTTTTTCTTCGACTGCCATAACTCAAGCGTAACCCATTGTGTTTTTCATGCATACAGTCATCAAATTTGCAAGTGTTGTTCCGTGGTGTGGTGTGTTTACCAGATTGTTCCCGGTATTATGAACAAATAATTAATTTACATCAATGAAAGAAAAAGTTCAATTCGTTAGGATATTTGTACGGAAACAGAACTGTACGGAAGCGCAAATCGAGCTGTTTCGAGAGCTAAAATAATATGTAAATGTAACCTTAAAGCAAACTCTACAAGCTACCACGTACGCGAAGTAACGCCGATGATTGTGCCGTTACTTCGCAAAAAAATACGAGCAAAAGAAAAGAAACCATAAGAAAAAATGTCCAAATTCCGCCCACTCTGGCCAGACGGTCTCTCGCTCTCTCTCTATCTCTCTCTCTCTCTCTCTCTCTCTTTAGTAGTTCGCATTCGTTTTCATCTTCTTGTTTCGCCGCGCACCGAGCCCGTTGTTGTTGTTGGTAGGAACCTCGTCGATATCGGAGCTGTCGGAACCGCGCGATCCGTCCTGGAACGCAAGCCCAAGATCAGCACCGTCGACGAAGTTGCCGGACGCCCGTGCCTGCTCCAGGTGGCGGACTGCAGTTGGTGTACGGGTAATGGGCGGAAAGTAAAGCAGATTATAAATTTTACATTAGTACATGTGTTCTCCCGGCTAGGGTTCGGCTAATGGCGTCGAGAGGCGTTTTTTAATGTCCCGCATTGCAACCAGACCAGACATTAATATTAATTGCAAAACCCAACCCACCCCGGGGTTAGGTCCACACCCGGATGATTCGGCACGGGTTTGCTTCGTGTGTGCAAATGTCGCTTACTTACTTTGCGATTCGAGCATATTGTTTTGCCGCCGCAGATCGTCAATGTCTTGCTGGTGTGAGTTGTTCTTCCGTCGCATGAACTGGATGTATTCAGCCGCTTTCTTCAGTATCTGGGCGCGGCTGGCCTGTGAACGAATGTGCATCGAACACCGAAACGTATTAGCATGATTAGAAGCGCCGCTTTGGTGGAGGGCGGGCCCGCACATCACTGCTTACCTTCTCGCCCTGCAGCGACGGCACGGAGTCGCGCAGTGAGGTGAAACTGTCCTTGATGTGATCGCGCCTCTTCCGCTCAAGGGCATTGTGGTGAGCGCGCTTTTCGGCCTGCAATGTTAAACAGAACGTCAGCGTGACAAGATGTACCCGGTAGGGGGAAAGGCAATTCTACAACTACCTGTGAGTATAGATGGCTCCCAGCGCCGGAACGCGATTGGGATTTGGTGTTGTCCGAATCATCACCATCCTGTTTTGGTGGCCGGGGGGAGAAGAATACGATTGTTAATAAAATTACAAACCACACATCCATCCATCTCGCTTTAAACGCTTCACTTACATCGCTCTCTATGTCAATGTCCCGATCATCGTCGCTCATATCGTACCACTCGGCGGTGCTTGGCTTCCGTCCTTGGTTATCCTCGTGCAAGCGCATCCACGGGCTGTTACTGTCTACGATGCTTCTCAAGGGCGGGATGCTTCGAGCTGTGTGCTTCGGGGTTTGGGAAACTGTTCCAACGAACATAAGGAAGAAAAACCGTACAGCTTACTGCGTCGTTACCGATGCCATCTCTGTTCCATCCCACTTCCCACCACAATGCACGCGCGGTGTTCGACCAAGGTACCGTACCGCGAAAGGGTATGGCGTAGGAGCACAATCACAACAACATCCGTTTGTTTACACTTACCTCGCTGTGGCACAAGTGGTGCTCACTTCCGATCAACGAACACTCCGGGTCACTGTTTCCGGCGGGGGGAATGTGCACGCAGCCAAATGATCCTTTTCTATTGGCGAAAACGGTGGCAACAAGGACACACGAAAATGGCTCGGCAATATTCCTTCGAGAGCACGATGTTTACCTCCAGGAGATGCAGAGCTGTCACGTACGACAGGAAATTTTATGGCAGGGCTAGTGAATACGGCAGCACATTTACGTAAAGGAATGTTACTAAAAGAAATCATTTCGAATCAAGTACAGAATAATAAATTGTTGTTTTTTTTAACTACATATTTTTAATACTTTATAAATAATTCTTACCATGTATTTAGCTTTAGTTTATTGATCTTTTTGTGGATTGTTCAAAATGAACATTAATCACATGGCAATATTGTTCCCAACAAATAAAGTGTATACGAACCCTGTCCGAAGAAACCGTCTGACGTCTCACTTTGACAGCCTTCAAACGTCGCGGCAGGCGAACGTAATTCAAAAGCAACGAACAAATCCGCGCTCCAAAACACAGACACCGCGTCGATGATGCGTTCGTGCCGCTGCTAGTTAGTGTAAAAATCCAGCTATCGACAATGGCCATTCCAGTTTCGAGAGTGTTAATAAACGACCTGGAAAGCAAAGACGAACTGTATACAGTGTTGCTGGAAGAGTTGCGTAAAAGTGGAATTAAGTATCGCAAGGAAAAAAACTCCAAAGCGTCCCAGGTAGGGTGGCGGTGTTGAATTGCACCATGAAGCGTTTTCCCCCAGAAGTGTAGTGCGGCGTAAATCCGCACCACAGTGCTCGAGTGCTTTGATTGAATGGTAATTTGTCGTTGCAGGAAAAAGCGAAATCGAAAAGAATCTTCAAAACGCCTTTGCATGCGCTAGAGCTAACCGATGTGCTGCTCGCTAGCGGCGGCATAGTGCAGATACCGCTGTTTGTGTCGAACGCTTGTCAGTTGATTCTGGAAAATGTAGACACGGAAGGGCTCTTTCGGAAGGCCGGTTCCAACAAACGCCAGCAACAGATCAAGGTAACCAATTGCCTGTCGCTGAATTTCTATCAATCTGACCTTTTTTTTGTGGTATTATGTTATTTCAGGCGGGTTTGGAGTCCGGCATTCCGTTGGGAAAATCGCATCACGTCATTGACGTCGCTAACATCATCAAGACGTTCTTTCGCGATCTGCCCGAAGCGCTTCTACCCTGCGGAAACGTGCAGGAAGCCCTGATCCGGTGTCTAATCGGAGGTGGCAACGACGACAAAGTGCACAAGCTCATGATGACCTGTTTGCTTTTGCCACCGCTGACGCTCAACACGCTAGCCTACTTTATGCAGTTTCTGCATACGGTGTCGATGCATGCCGACAAGAACAAGATGACGACGGAAAACTTGGCCCTAATTTTAACGCCAAGCATCATGCCGATAACGGAATCGATTCAGCAACGATTTAACAGCCACGTCCGGGTGCTGCAATTGCTGATCGAACATTCCCAGCAGATTGGACTGATACCGGAAGCCATTCTGGGCCAGCTGAAAGACGACATCGGCAGCAACGCGAGCATGCTGATGAGCAATGTGACGGACAAAAAGAAGAAAAAGCGCCGCAGCGGCTCGCTGACACGCATGTTCAACGGGTTCAAGAAGATGGTAAGTGCGATCGGGTCGTCGGAGAATTTGGACAAAACGGATGAAAAGTGTGAAAATGATCCAACTCTAACGATTGGCACACCCTGTTTGAGTAAATCGGCAAAGAAACGAAAGGTAACGGAGGGCAACGCGTTCAGTGCGAAAAAGAAGTAAGTATAGGATTGTCTATGTGTGATTGAACCCGGAACCTTTTGCCTAATTGCTCATTGTGTTCGTCTCAACAGAAAGGAAGTGACCTCCATGTTGCCGGATAATCATGATCTGCTACCCTGCACTCCCCTCGTTGTTAAGTGAGTTTCAATGTGCTCTAAAAGCTTAACAGTTTTGTTCCATATCTTTAATAACATTTAATATCTTTTAGGGAACCGAAAAAAAGCCGATTAAGCCTCGGAGGTAGTAAGAAACCGAGCAAAGTGGTACAACGTTTGCTGCCGAGCGGGTCAATACCGTCGATTGCCGAGGGCAAACCAATGGAACGGCGTTGGAGCGTAGTTGGTGCACCGTGGGGCCGCAAAAAGCACAACCGCAACAAACCGCCGGAGACGGATAGCAAAGCAGACGGTGATTCGGGAGCTAAGACTGAGGATGAGTTCGATTCGGAAACGAGGCGGAAATCGTTATTGCTTGCGGGTGGTCGCATGTCTCCGGTAGTGTCCATGCCCTGCCTGGTCAGTGTGGACCCGCTCTCCACGACGATGAACAACATGAACGGCGAGCTGGTAGAGGTGACAGCAGAAGATGAAGCCGACGGCGAGGACTTCCTCAAGATCCGACGCAGCGAGTATGAAGCGATCAAAAAGCGGATGTCGGATATTGAGACGAAGCTGTCGAAGGAATTCACTGCGCTGGTCGGGCGGGAAGACGTGCTGCTGGACAATGTCGAGGACAAGTATCGGCAAACGTTGGAGCAGACGGAACCGATCGAAGCGACCTGCGCTACGACGGATCAGCTGGCGAAACGATTGAGTCGTGAGCTGAAAATCCGGCGGAGCGGCGAACATAAGGTGATTCGATCGCCGAGCGCAAGAAAAATTGGCACCATTCGTCGACGCAGCCAGGAAGCGGTACGATTGTCGCGCAACCAATCGTGGCACATTGGCAACGGCACGAAAGACTTTTCTGCCGCAGTAGCGAACGGCGCAACGGTGGATCTATCTTTCTACACCAAGCCGGGCGGTTTGAGACGTGGCCGACCGAACACAGTCCAGACTGGCCTGAAGGCCCCTGACCCATCTACGACGACGGCTACGACAGATTTAGAGCCGGCTGTGAAGGCGACGGAAAAACAAGCCACCACACCACTTAGGACCAGCTTAACGACCAGCATGGGCGGAGGAAACTACACGGACGAAGAGAAGGAAGAAAAATGGGTCAATGCGGAAAGCTACTTCGAGACGCACAACGTCACCGACGATAATGCGTCAAGTGTAATGGATACAACGGCCGAATTTCTCACACCCTGTAAGGTGCTGATGGAAGATTACTTTAAGACGCCAGAGCAAACGTCTCGCCGGGCATCGTTACGATCCGCTTCAAAGCAGCATCAGCAGCAACAGAACGCCTTCTGCACCCCAACACCTTTCGTGACGCGAATCGACATCAATACGCAGGGCATCAAGACGCCGATGCTGCCGCCGGTGGTTCCGCCGCGCATAAAAACACCCGCTCGGACACCGAAACTTCCGCCACGCACGCCGGGCAGCGCGGTACGGCAGCCCGACTCGGCCAGCCTGCTCAAGTCACACATTACTCCGCTGCAGGAAGCGCAAAGCGGTCGCGCATCCATCGCGCGCATTCGCAGCCAAAATGCGGGTATGGTCATGGCCAAGGCAAAGCTGTTTGATGGGCTGGTGACGAACTCGGGACACGATTCCCTATCCGGAGGTGCACCCGGGAAGCGAACACCGATCGCCAACCGTCGTCAGAGTGCCAAATTTCGTTCGGCGACCGTTGCAATGCCGCTGACCGTTGCCGCCTCCGAAGCGACCGGTGGACTGCCGCGCGAATCCGGCGTACATATTCGCCAGATACAGAAACTACGGTCATCCTCGGCACACCATCACGGCAGCGTACACCGCAGCCCGCGAAAATCGACCCCCCGTAAGCGGGCGTTCACCAAGTCGACCCACGGCGGTGCGATAAACCGGCGGGAAAAGCTCCGCCAAGCGACCAAGGGTAGCGGCACGGCCAATGCACTCGGGTCCGCCGGAGCGACACTGTCCTCCAAGGCGCTACTTAGCTCCCCTCGAATCGTTCGCCGGCTGCAGGAAAATATGCACGAACATCTTTCTGCCGCGAACGTGAATGTTGTGTCGCTCTCGCCAAACATAAAGGGTAACGTGGGGAGTAAGTCAGCGCTGGCTTCGCCCAAGATGACGACACCGCACATCCGCAAGCAATTGCTGCGCAACTCACCCAGACGCATCCTGGCAGCGACGCCAGGTCGGGACAATCGCATGGCACACGGCGGCGGGCGATTTCAAACGCCTCTGAAGGCCACCCCACTATCCCGTCTAGCGATCTGTACCGCGCCTGGGTTCGAGAACAGTCCCGACCGAACGCCCCATACCCGAGCGGCCAATGTTCGTTGACGGGGAAGGAAAGGTGTCACACCGTTCCAGGTTTTTAAAAAAATATCGTTCTATTAGTGCCAGTGTCATTTTAATTTCATGTATTAGTTAGGGAGTTTTAAAAAAAGGGTTCAAAGTATTTGCGCGCACCACACGTACACAAGCAACGCGCACATGGACAATTCGGAAACAGTCACGACAAAATTTGCCGAACCCTGTATAAAGAGTGCGATTTTATTGCGAACAAAATATACATATTTTAACACGAGAGAGAGAACGGCCACATCGATCGTCATGTGCCCGTTTCGCGATATCGCTTTAGTCGTCTTCCGAAAAGAACAGTTCCAGCAGATCGGCCTTGCCGCACTGTTCGCCTTCGAGGCGCTGCGGCTGCTTCCACCGGATCATGGTCGGAATGACAGACAGATGCGTGTTAGTGTCCTTGCGGAAAGGATTGTTCATATCCTTCCAGCTACGGTGCAGGAAAAGTAAAGTCGAACGATCAGCATGACAATGAGGTTGTGAGAAACCCCGGTTCTAATACTCACGTTGGACGATCGCCCACATCGACGTAGATGAAATGCGAATTCTCCGGAGCGTTCGTTTCGATCGCTTTCTCAATGAATGGTGCCGCTGTTGGAGAAAAAGGGAAGAAACAAGTTGATTAATTCATCCGTTCGCGTACTGTCTTTACACATTCCTGCCATTACCATCGACACAGTCGCCACACCAGCTCAAACCATTCTCGAGCTTTGCGCCGGTGAAGAGAATATTGATCGCACCGCCGTTTCCGTTGAAGTCTTTCATAAATGCAACGAATGCATCGTATCCGGCGACATGATGTTTATGCACCATGATGAACGGCTATTATAACAGTGCTCTGAACAAAACCCGTGACCCTGTGATCGCTGTGTTCCGATAGCAATGGAGACAGTATTATTGTCCACTTGTCGCTATATTGGGATGCTTGAGGGACGCTGCTAGATAACAGCGCTATCAATTTTCTATGCTGCTGGACAATTTTAAGCCGGCTGGCGGTGACATTGCATTGCATTGTTTTGGGAACGGTGCTGTTGCGAACTACAGTGCTGTTCAATTTCTATTCGACAGCTCATTGCGAAAGTGTCAAATTGTCTGGTTTTACGTTTTTTTTTCTAACACGCGATTGATGAATCAGCTTTTTATCCTATTCTCCTGTTAGCTCTTCTTCTCTTCACTCGTTTAGTTGCTCTAGAAATAATATTTCAAACATAAAATAACAAATTGTCCCACTGTGCGCCGCTGGTGAAAAATAGAGACCCACCTTGGCATGGAAACCTTGGTCGAAGTTTTGACATATGTTGCAATCAGCGATGTTGCGTTTGTGACAGGTCTTCGGAAAATAGTGGTGTTTACGTGTACTTTAAAAGTGTAGTAAAGAACACAAGAATTACAGCTTTTCGCAAGGTCCACAACGCACCTCGTTTGCCGTCCCCTCGCATCCACCCCTCCTATTTGGGTAAACAGTCGTACGTGGGTGCCGCGCACTGGTCGGACCAGTTTGATGGGAGCAAACTTTGGCACCGGAAGAGTCGACGGAACGAAAACGAATGAAACACGGTGCACTGGGCGGAGAGGTGAAGAAGTTTTCTCGCGGACGAGCTTCGGCTTACAACAGGTGCTGGTGCAGTGGTGGTAAAAGCGTTCCTCCGTTCCCCGTTCGTGGGTGCCTGCCGGGAAGCTTCGCGCGACAACTGCGTTCCACCGGAAGGTCCGGAGGTCCCCGAGGTAGACACGATTAACATATTCTTCGAAACCATCAGCCAGCTGGCTGAAAACTGCGTCAAGATGCGTACGCTCGGGCTGTCCGTGTTCAGCATGCTGCTGACCGGGCTGGTGATTGGCAACGCGTACTATCAGAAGAAACAGTTCTACCCGTCCGTCGTGTACATCACCAAGTCGAACCCGAGCATGGCCGTAAGTTTTCACCGTCGCTCGACATGACCTCGACTGCCGCGAGTCGGGCTTTTTTTGTAGTTTGGTGTAACAGCGATTCTTTTTTTTTCATAGGTCATCTACATTCAGTCGCTCGTGCTGGTGCTGATGTTGGGCAAGCTGATGAAGAAAATCTTTCTCGGCACGCTGCGGGCGGCCGAGTTCGAGCATCTGATGGAGCGGTTCTGGTACGCGCTGACCGAAACCTGTCTAGCGTTTACCGTCTTTCGGGATGACTTTAATCCCAAATTTGTGGCGCTGTTTACCGTGCTGCTGTTTCTAAAGTCCTTCCATTGGCTGGCAGAGGATCGGGTCGATTATGTGAGTAGGGAAGAAAAAACAAACAAGCCAACGTTGCAATGTAACTAATTTCCTCCCACATTTCAATCTGTTCAACCACTTTCAGATGGAGCGCAGTCCCGTGATTGGATGGTTGTTCCACGTCCGCGTGGCCGGACTGCTGCTCTGTTTGGGGCTGTTCGATTACGAGCTCATTTCGTACGCCTACCAGTCGACCATCGCGAAAGGCGTCACGGTGCAGCTCGTGTTTGGGTTCGAGTATGCGATCCTAATGACGATGGTCATTAACACGGCCATTAAGTACATCTTCCACGCAGCCGAGCTGCGCTCAGACACGCCGTGGGAGAACAAGGCCGTGTTTCTGCTGTACACCGAGCTGATCATTGGCTTTACGCGCGTCGTGCTGTACGTGGTGTTTGTGATTTTGATGGTTAAAATATTCACCCTGCCCATGTTTGCCTTCCGCCCGATGTACTACACGATGCGGTAAGTAATGGCATCATCATGCTAACCGTCCAGAACTTATCTTATCAAAAAATGCTCCCTTGCTCACGATGTTCTCCTCTTACCATACACACACATACGCGCGCACACAAACACATACACACATACAGAAATTTCAAGAAGGCGCTTAACGACGTAATTCTCTCGCGGCGTGCTATCCGCAACATGAACACGCTCTACCCGGACGCAACGCCCGAGGAGCTGCAGATGTCGGACAACATCTGCATCATCTGCCGCGAGGATATGGTGAGCAACTCGAAGAAGCTGCCCTGCGGTCACATTTTCCACACCGCCTGTCTGCGCTCCTGGTTCCAACGGCAGCAAACCTGCCCCACCTGCCGGTTAAACATTCTACGCACCCCGATTACGGCCGCCACTGCAGCCGTGAATCCGGCGCCAAACAACAACGCGAACGATGCCAACAATGGTGCCGGTGGGGCCACCGGTAACGATGCCAGTCGGCCAACGGTCGTTCCCGGAAGCGTGGCCGGTACTGCCGGTGTTGCTGGTGGCATTGGAGCGGTTACCGCTGGAGCTACATTGCCGAACGGTGAGTAGCATTGGGGGGAGAAAACCAACGTTTTTATTTACTATTTTTGCTTTTTTACTTTCATTTCCCGCAGGTCTGACGGCGACGGGCACGAACGCAATGCCATTGTTTCCACCCGCACCCATGGTTCTTCCACCGTTCCCGTTCGTGGGCATGCCGTCGTACACGATGCCTTTGCCGCCGGTACCGCCATCGCTGGACACACTGTCCGACGAGGAGGTGCGCGCAATGGAGGGCAGCGAGCGGCGCCATGTGGAGGAGCGCATCAAGCATCTGCAAAACATACGCACCCTGCTCGATGCATCCGTTGCGCTGATGAACCAGTACGCGGCCATAACGGCCCGGTTGCCGCCGGAAGCGGTGGCCCATCTGCAACAGCAGCCGCCAGCTCAAATGCCACCAAATCTGCCGTTGGTCAATCCGACCGCTACGAAACCCACTGGCACGGGTGAAAGTGATGCGGCCGGAGCAGCTACAGCAGCTGCGAGTACGAGCGGTACCAGTAATGCATCAATCACAGCAACCGTTGCTCCAGAGAGCAGCGGCAGCGGTAGCAGTAATAAGCCAAGCAGCAGTAGTAAGGTTAGTGATAGTGAAAGCAGTAGGGTAAGTGGCGGCAGCGGTACCTCCGGCAAGGCTGCCGATTCCAGCACGGCACTGAGCCAACCGAAGCTGGAAGATCTCGGCCCGATCAGCAGCGACGAGGAGGATTTCGCGGTGAAGCTGAAAAAGGAACCGCTGCCTAGCAACAGTAAGGCTTTTCTCATCACACCCGATCAGCTGGACGAGATAGCGGCGGGCGATAACGGTGCGTCCCCCGGTTCGTCCAAATCGTCGTCGGAGGTCAACGGGGGCGAGGGCACACTGAAACGACCGGAAAGTGCGGCCATGAACGAGTTACGCCGACGACGGTTGGAAAAGTTTGCCACCACAAGCACAACGGAACCGG
>AXCO02009831.1:0-11796 GCA_000473525.2 Anopheles melas
CAGATTTTGAACCCATACAGGACCTGGACATGATCTTACATCGATTCCAGTTCTGGAATTCATCCATATTCCACATCAACAATTGTACCCTGTCCTACTTTTAGACGAGAACTCCTTACTACAAATTGTACAGCGATTGTACAAACTTGCAAATAGAAAAAAAAAAAAACATTTCACAAATTTCGATTTTCCAAGAACATTCTAGAATCCAAAGCAAGCAAAAATCATAAGCATTCTAATTTTCCACAAATTAATGATTCTCTAGAATATAATTTGATGCACGGAAATATTATTCTTTTCATTCGTTGAAATCATTATATCACCGGACTTCGAATACCATCTTTGGCTATATGGCTTCACACGAGTGTTTTGTTCAGAAGTTCAGATAGCATGGTAAACTTTCTTGCATTGTTTAGTCATAGTCATATGAATTCTAAAGTGGCATAGCTTAAACGGGACCCATCTCGGACAATGATAACACTTTATTAACCTGGCTCAACTGACATACCAGAAATATCAGATGGATGATACAGCTGAGATCCCTGTTAATCGTTCGCTTCCATTTGTTGGCGAATTCCACAATTCATAGTTTAAAACGTGTGTTCTAAGAGTGAGCAATACTTGCTAATACATCTGAAATCAAAAACTATTCCCTACGGAATAGATGATGGTTGGCTTTGAACCAGTTTCATGTCAAAAATGCAAAAACTAATTAAAAACTTGGAATGGAAAAACGTACCAGAGAGCATTAAAACAAAAAAATAAGATTCATTTTGATAGATTTCTTCTTTTATTCGTCCTTCTTTCGTAACACTTCCTAAAACCAGTTTAAGTGTGTTCTGCATCCAAAGTATCATCCAACCATTTCCTCTAAAACATTATTCTGTGTTACGCTGGTTAGTAAAAACCATTCATCTTTATATCCAAGCTCCTCAAAAAATCGGATGCCTTTAAAACATAGCTTCCGGTGGCAACATTTAGCAACTTAAAAACAATGGAAACTCTTTTTCATCTGCCAGAATTAAAGCTTCGCTTTTAAACGCACAGCATTGCTCGAAGCCGCTCACACTCACAAACTGTCTCTTTAGGTCATTTTTCACGTCCCATGCATCTCCATTCACTTCCTTCCAAACGAAACGAATAGCTTTCGAAAGCATTGCGAGGCAATGTGGGCAGCAAGGCCAGGAAGAAAAAAAATAACATCACTCATGCACTAATTGAAACAATAAAACGTTAAAAGCGATTTGCGATGAAATATATGCACTTTGCACTGGTAAAGCTTTCATTAAAGACTAAGTGCATTTAAAGATACTGACGTTGAAGGTTTGGAAAGCAATTTTACCCTTTTAATTCTGACAGGCACATTCTACGGCAAGTGATAACTTTATGGAACATTGATTTAATGGCTTGGAGCGCAAAGGGTGAATTGATTCAATGCACTCCAAACACTCCATTTGGTATGAAAATAAATCAACTTATAGTCAGGTTGGGTTTATAAATATTTATTCCTGGGGACATGTAGTGTTTAACACCGACAAACTCGTGTTTATCCAGCTGCTGATCGTATGGTTGAATGGAAACTAGAAGTAGCTCATAAGACCACACTCAACCCATCCACCCGAGAGCAGTGTCTTCTAAATTCTAACCCAAGATCATCATAACCTGCCCTCTTGGAGGGATAGAACGCCTTCCAATTTGGCGAGAAAGCGTTACACAGCAAAGAACGGGACCATCATAATAAGCCCTTTTCTTACGTGTGCCCGGCAGTGTGCATTCAAAACCGTGCTAGAGAGCGGCACTAAACCCGAAAAGGGAAAGGGCTTCGTCCTAATAATTCATCCACAAAGCACAAGGCAGCGCAAGCAGCAGCTGTGTGGAAAGTGTGCCCAGCATCAGCTAAAACGGCTACACCGTGTCCCGTGTCCAACCCACCGACCGACGCAGTGGAGCTAAATGTCTCTTCGGGTTGGAATAGCCGTGTCGGCCCGAACCGGGCTGGAGCACGCACTAAAAAGCTCATTCGCTGTAATTAACTTTAATAATACCACTTTGTCATGAATATGAAATTTAATGTAGCCGATCCTACTAAATAATGTAGGCCTACAATATTCATATCCGAGAGCGGGAGTGCTAGTGCCGCCAGTGAGCGAACCGACTGAAAGATTAAGGAACGTATGGTGCTGTGGTCGGGATTTTTAAAGTGTGGCCGCCGCCAGGATCGATTTTGCACTAGAAGCGAGTAAACATATTAGGTGGAGTGGTATTTTATCCCGCACAGTTCAGTAGATATAGAACTATTAGTTATGAGCATGGGTAATAGTGATGATTGTTTTGTTTAGTTTTTTTTTCATTTTATCACATCGTAAAAATATCAAATGGTTATATCTGTTTATCAATGAGTGTGATGATATGCAATATCTAAAGATCATTTTTTCACGGCATTTTTTCACTCTTAGGACTCATTTCAAGAACGAATCAAGACCATCCTAATGTGATCCAAATATGAAGGAAGGCATAGACAAAATTGGACTGATTACAAGGGTAGTTCACCAAGAAGTAACAGTTTAAAGTTTAGGGTACATACTCGCTACGAATCCTCAATTAAGTACACCTAGGGTTTGTAAAATTTGATAGCTGTATTTGAGCCATATTGGATATTTTTATTTAATTAAATTTAATGTAGACCATTTATTCATCGAACAATGCTGAAGTTTTTGTAAAGCCTAACTTACAATTGATATAAGTTAATGTTCGATACGCTGGATCAATCGGCATTGTATCTCTTGCGGGTGTTCGCGCTGATGTAAACACACGATCAAAAGATGTAACATATTGCCAGCTCCAAAATGATTGTTCGAGAAAAGCTTGTAATAAAAGGCAATTTGCACATTCTAATTTAAATGCCTTAAAATGCATAAATGAATCGAAAACGTCATAATGTGTAGCGGAGATTAATTTATTTTAATAGCCAAACTTATTAGGAATAAACACAGAATTTGAATTGAGTTTCGCTTTTCTCGAGTTTTACCACAAACGGAATCAAAACGTAGTGGGCCACAAGTCAACTTTATGCTGACTTTATGCTAATTAAAATCATTCAAGAACATCTACGCCATCAAAACTTATTCACATTCCAGATCACATTTGAATCGATTGACCTTTTGCTAGGGGCGACACAACATTATGAACGAGAGTAGTCTAATAAATAGATCCATCGAGTGGAATAATTTGCTACTGATGCAAATGTTTGTAGCTTGTCTTATATGAGGCTTACCTTTGATGTGACGCTTTCGAAAGTGAAGACATTAAAAACTATATTTTTCATAATTATTCGAATAACAAAGTTGATCAATCGATAAAGCAGCAAGCTTGGAGCAAACCATAATGGATGAAGACCAAATCAGTTTCAGCATCACTTTTAGTTATCTATATTAATTTCTTGTAACTCACAAACCTTGCAAAGTAACTTCATTTTAATCACTTGTATCCCTACATATCGTTTCATCGGTGCTGAAAGTTGATTTCATTTCATTGCAAGACTTTCGTTTAATTCTTTTGAACTTACTCTCATTCTACAGTGTGGATTAAACATGTTGTTCACCTTACAGTACCGGAATGTTTTAAAAAGCAGCTCTTAAACTGTGAGCTGATTGTACGATACGAGTGCATATATCAGTGTAAATACAATCTCGATCCACTCCACCGTTCAGCAGCACGGGAAGATCAAACCGACAGTACATCTCGTACTGCCGGCACAGTTTCCGGCAAGCAATACCTATCCTACATGTGACACAAAATGAATCTTCAGTTGCTACATCAACTCGCCGCCCGTGCCGTCATTAATAGACCCATACGCACCGAAAGCAAATAAAAGGCCCCCAGCAGGCAAACATTTCCATGCAAAAACGGCTCCCCCTCCCCTGCTCGGGAAATGTGTGGTGAGGGTGTGAGGGTGCGGGAGCGGGCAAAAAAGCAATCTTCAGGAAATATGGCAAAAGATTCTTCCAAAGATAAAACACCCGAGCTTGACCCCGTCGGGCCGCAGCAGTCAGTCCTCCAACAAAGCGATGGAGCGAGAGTCAAAGGTTATGCGAGCAGACGGCTCCGGGGGATCGAGTGCCATGTGCACTCACTGCTATCTTTCTGAACTCAGTAATTACAGCTCAGTCGGAATTGGCCCTCAACCCACCGCCACACGCCGGGGCTAGCAGACGACGGGACTGCTCCCAGGAAGCAAAACGTTATTTTACTGCTGGCGGTGACTTTTGTCAGCTTTTATCCAAGCTTCATCGTTGACACCCGACGAAAGCGAAGAAATGTGTTAAATTATTGATAGCATCTCCGGCGGCCAAACCCAGCCCGGTCCGTTTGCTTTGCGTCTGTCTCGATTCAATTCCTGTTATCGGCTGGCGAACGGACAGGAGCCGTCCCGTTTGGGAGGTTGACAGTGTCGTCGGTCCCTTGCTGGAGACTGGAGAGGCTGATGCGTACTCATCCAACCATTTCATTCAAGATTCAGTTCATTCAACATTGCCTTCAAGGGCATCGGGCAAACGATGGAGTGCTGGCCTCGGCACACGGCACGACGAATATTTATGCATTCAAAACCATCCTGGAAGTGGATCCCGACGCACAATCTGGCATCCCTGTGCAGAGCAGGGTTGTAAATACTTTCTAAAAATGGGCAGTCCAAACGGTTCACCGAACAAGGACACAATTGAAGTTCTTTTGGTTTGCGTGCGAAGAAAGTTCAACAGATTGATTGGAGATTAATTGGACGAATGTGTACGTATGTAGCTAATGGGTGTGATTGTTTTTTTTTTATCACATTTCATGAATTAAGCAAACCGTTGCTTTCAAGCAGGGTCAATCGTCAAGGGTAAAGGTTGGCTTAAATTTTTACAATGCAATCACATGTAAAAATCATTTTCCAATGAATCCATTCATTGTTGGGGGTTTCGCTTCCATTTCAACTATTGCTACAATGTACGCTATTGCAATTGGAAATTGACAATAATGCAACAAAGTGCACTTTGGTAGCTTGACGGTTAATCATGGTTCTGGAAATATGAAAATGTATTTGTACATCAGTATGTTTATTGATTCCAGTTATAAAATGATGGACGTTCCAACCATTCTCATCACGACAGCGTTGCCCGTTTATTAAACATTTCAATCAAAGAAAACAGTCATTTAATCCTCATCATAAAATAATAAATGCATGACGTTCTTTGAATTTAACGAATAGCTCTCATCCATTTTGAAAAGTTTGGGCCCGTTGGTGCAGCTCCATAGTATACATTCGAAAATATACCATATTAAAATGAGCCCGTAGGAAACTTTCAGCCCTCCTAGATTCAGTTTTACCGATCCTGTTTTACCTAGAAGTTAATTAAATGTATAATTCAAAAAAAGCATATTGAATTCATCTAAAGTATTTGTGAACAGATCATGCTTCAAATACCTACAAACATGCTATACCATAGAACAGAAAACAGAACGTACTCAGAAACCTCCAAAGTACAATGTAAATGGAAACCGTTATTTTCAATAACGGCAAAGCGGTAATGGAAGAAATTTCGAATAATTTATGTTTTTACCAACCTTCTGACTCTGACAGCTTCCTGGACAGCTTCTTAAGCAAACTCAACGAAAAACTGTCTGAACTAAGCTTCCCTTTATTAACTAGTGCAAAAAAGCTTGTCAATATTATACGAAAACAACATGGAACATTTAAAAAAAGGAGGGAAATTTTTTGAGTTTCTCCTTATGTTGAACAATCTACATTTTACACAATAGCCACGCAGCTTCCCAATTTTGGCCTCTACTACAATTCAAGCCTTGTTTTCTTCTTAAAATGGATTATAGTACTTTTAGTAAATAAAAAAAATTGAATCAAACAGTTTCTATTATTTCTTATCAACTTATTTCTGCTTCAGCCAAACAAAAATCAATATCTAATGAGCTAACCTGATCGAGCCGGCGACGAATTGGCGTTTCTTTGCATATATTCAGGCTGAAACAAGGTGACCAAATAGACTACTGGTAGGTTCTTAGCTTTGATTTTGGTAGCCATGGTGGATGAAGATTTTTTACGTATATTGGCAGATAGGGAGAGATTGTTACCGAACTGTTCAATGATGACTTTTCTAAGTACCTTCCACTGTACTTAGAAAAGTCCGAGTCCGATGTGTAGTAAATTATTAACTTTAATCTAGGCTGAAAATCTAAGGCTAGTTTGGCGTGTGGTTTTGTACGGAGTGTTGAAATTGATTTCGGTCACCAAGTGTCAAAATCCACTATAATAAGCTGGCTAGAATCGTTAAACTTCCCATTGACCAAATATGAGATACATCTGCGTAATACATTACCTTATCCAAGCGCACCGACCAGTCTGTAGTTAGTTATCGAAATTGATTCCTGATTTTTGTTAGTCTATTCGAACCGTTTCTCAACCCTTTTATCATGCACCACCGACAACAATACATCAATTATTTAGTTCATGTCAATTTTTATTACTGAAATACAGCGCACCTGCCCGGCAGTACATGTTAAAATTCAATTCCAATATCGTGTTTTGTATGTATTTTTCACTTTCACACATTTGCTTAAAAAATAAAGAAAGACCACCCCTCATAAACCGCATCCAAAGCAAAGGAGCGATAATGCCCCGCTCCTGCTAGATGCATCGTTTGCTGCATGATACGGAAAATAAATTAGAGCACCTGTACTAGCAACTAGTGCAGCACACCCTGTGCGTGCGTGCGTGCTACTCCTGTACAAATGTGTGCCTGCGAGAGAAAGATTACACACACACACACACACGCGTGCGTGTGTCATCTCTCGATCCAGCAGCTTCCATTGCTAGTGTTACTTAACGCGTACACGATTGTTTCGAGTTTAGAAATAAATTATCTGCAGTACGCGCGACCGTGCGCCTGCTCGTAAGGTAACTTACTTACACCTATGTTTACTTACTTCCTAAAAACACTAACCAGTGTGCTTAGCAGATCGAGGTTTAAGTTTGTAGTCGGTGCCAATGCGTGTAAAAACAAAACCATAGGGACCTGCTGGGGCTTGGGATACTGCCCAAGCCTCCCAAGCTGTCCAGTGTCCACACGCGCACGGGCATCAGTCTTACGTGTAAGCAAATCCTACAATCCTGACAAACCGGTACGATGTAGTCTTAAAAACGAATCTCACTGTTTTTTTTTGTGTCCCCCTCCCAGACACAAGTTGATCTTTCCAAAACCTGGAACCATCATCACACCAAGTGTGTGTGTGTGTGTGAGAGAGAGAGGGATGAGTTTCCACTGGGGAGCGATTGTGCTTGGGATCACCTCAAAGCCACCGAACGCACAACGATGGTTGTGACCGCGCTCATTGTGGCCAGCGCGTTTGCCGTCACTCAATTATCACCTTTTTGCTTCCCTCTCTCTAGCTCTCTCTCTCTCTCTCTCCCTCTTACTTTTGTCATCTCTCTGTCTAGTTATTGCTGCCGTAGATTGAACGCTTTGAAACGGAACTGCTCCCCCGTGACCCGGAAGCCGCGACCCCCGAGGTCGGTTAGCTTTACGACTCGAAGCGCATGCTGGCCCTCACCACCGTTTCGACCATTGTGTTATTTTTATTACTACCTCCCTGCTGCTGCTGCTGCTCGACCGCCACCGGATGCTGCTCGGTAGGACCGCTGGCCACGCGCCTGTCACCGTCGGCGGTTTTATTTGCATTCATTAATTTTAAGCCCAGCGCCTGGGCCGGGTCCATTTTTCTGCTCTCCGTTTTATCACCCGGGGCGGCCGGCGGTCCGTGGGTGACCGGGGGCGGTGGCCGCTTCGTTTTCGGTCGGAAGTTGCGGATGCCCGAGTTAGACTTGACCGGCAGCAGCGTCACCAGGGTGGACGGTGGGTAGGGCGTCGTCCCGGCGTGCTTCCCGAGCGCCATCGACTTGAGCATCTCCTCGTACTGGTTCGGATCGATCACTTCCACCTCCGCCTGGCCGACGACGGCCTGCTCGGCGGACAGCTCGGACGATGTCTCGAGCATCACCGGCACGACGTCGTCAATTTCGTCGTTAATGACGGTCGGAATGACGCGTGCCATCGGTGTCGTCGTTTCCGGGTACTGCTCCGTCGTCGTCGTCATCGTTGTGGTGCTGCTCGGCACTTTCGTGGGACGGTTCTTTTTCCGCTTCGGCCGGGTGGTTGTGGGCCGGCTGGCCGTTCGGTTGGCGGTGTTGCGATATTGGTTCTTAATCTTGGCGAACGACGAGAACGGTGGCATCTTGCTCGCGACCTCCGGCTGGATGCCGAGCTTGGACGCGAGCGTGTCGAATATGTCGGACAGGTTCTGCAGGTGCGTAGTGCCGTTCGGCCGGTTGCTCTTCAGGTCGTCCAGGTCGGTGGTGAGCGGCTGGCGGGGCAGTGCTGTCGTCCCATCGTGCTGCACGTTCACCACCACCAGGGCTTGCAGCGTTTCGTTGAAAACCTTCCTGGTGGGTGGCTTTTCGGCCGTGGTGCGTCGGGTTCCGTTCACAAACTCCCACTTCGTGATGGGGAACAGCTCCGGAAGTGTGTTGGTGGTGGGTGGCGGTAGCGTGGAGGGTGTGTACTTTAACGTTTCCACCTCGACGTAGGCGGGACGCTTCGGTGCGCTGCTGGCATGGGCAGTCGCCGTGGTAAGCTCCACGGAACTTTCTTCCGAGCTCGATGGCATCGTTTCGGTCGTGCTGGTGATCAGCAGGTCCTCCGCGTCCCGTTCAATCTCCTCGCTCGAGCTGTACGTGGTGGTCGGTATGGTCGTGGTGGAGGGTTGCTCCGTCCCTTCCTCTAGCTGCTCCGTTGATCCACCGGCGGTTGTGATGATTGCCGGACTGGGCGTTGTAGTTAGCGCCGCCTGTTCCGCATCGTCCGGACTGTTGCGTGACTCCAGA
Source organism: Anopheles melas (assembly GCA_000473525.2). Taxonomy (NCBI): domain Eukaryota; kingdom Metazoa; phylum Arthropoda; class Insecta; order Diptera; family Culicidae; genus Anopheles; species Anopheles melas. Next base: position 8,933 of record AXCO02009831.1, read on the forward strand.
TCCATCCCAACGTCCACCAGTGCCTCGTCGTGCGTCCCATTCAATCCGCCGGACAGTATCGGATCGATGCCTTCCGTCGCGGATGCCTCTCCATAAGCCTCCGTGGAGCTTTCATCGGACGATTGACTTTCCTCGCCGGAACTGCCACTCATCGGCGTCTGGAGAGTGGTCGCGCTGTCGCCATCCTTTGCCGTCGTCGTCGTCACCGTCGGTGCTGCTAGCTCATCCGGTGGCCCGGACTGGTCCGGCTTTTTGGCAATCACGCCATCCCCCAGGTGCTCGAACCGCTGGTCGTCCAGCGTCAGGTTGAGCAGCTGCTCGGTCGCATCCACTGCCGTCGGCGTCAGGTACTTAAAGTCCGGTATCACCTCCTCGTGGATTTTGTCCACCGGCAGCGGGTACGGCCGGACGTCCGCCACGCCGAGCGGCTCGATGCCGAGCGTGGACGAGCCGAAGCTGGGGTTGGTGTAGCTTTGGTAGTAAATTTGCCCGTTGGGATTCTCTGTGTACGCCAGCACGCTCTCGATGTCCGACGGCCGGTTCCGGTAGAGTATTTCCTCCGCCAGGGAGGGCTTCTTCCGGGCGGGTAGACCGGTGCGCTGGTCGGCCTTCACCTGCTGCTGCTGCTGCTGATTGGGATTGATTGGGTGCCACGGTTGCTTATCCAGCACCGGGGCGGAGGTGAACAGATTTACGTCCAGCTTCGGTATGCTGTCCGGCTCGACCGTCCCGATACGGCGCCGTTCCGGCGCCAACTCCCCCGGGATGCTGTCGTTAAGGATGGCCTGAAAGATGGTCTCGAGCAGGGTGTCGTTTTTGAGCTCGCTCTCGTTGTCGCCCGGCAGCCCGATCACATCCACCACGACGGGGAGATGCGAATCGGTGTCGGTCGGTTCACCGACCAGCTCGTCCTCCTCGTCGTCGGATGAGTCGTCCTCCGTGGATGACGATGATGGCTGCTCGTTTGAGCCGATGCCCTGAGATGGCAATACCTGATAGCGGAGCGTTGTCAACCGGCTGGTCGTCGTACTGCCGACCTGCGTAGGTGTCCTGCTACGAACGGGCTGGGTAGGTGCCATCGTCGTTGTCGTTGTTGTCGTCGTAGTGGTCGCTGTTGTGGTGGGTGACCTTGTCGTTGTTGTGGTTGTGCTTCGACCGACATTTGCCGTTGTTGACCGACGTCCTGCACCACCACTACCCACCGGGCTGGACGGTGGTTTGAGTGAAGTCGTTTTAATTTTCTTCGTCGTTGCAGCGTGCAGCTTATCCATTTTTTCAATCTTGGCCGTTGCCGTTTCATATTTTGGCTTGCCGCCGCCCGCCGCCTGCTGACCGAACCGGTAGCCACCGGTTGATGGGCTTTCACCGTCCGCCTTGATCGCCTCCGTCGCCTTCGTCCGGTCGCTCCCCCTAATCGTTATCTGGGCCGGGCTGACGGCGAACGGTTTGAGCGTCGAGGCAGCAACCGACATACGTCCGACCGGATCCGTACTGCTGCTGCTGCTGCTGCTGCTGCTGCCGGTTCGCTTCTGCGTGATGTCGGCATCTGTTTTCGTTATCTCAAACGATCCTTGTATAACCGGTAAATTATCCATGTCAATGTCAGATTCCGCCTCGACGATTCCGCCCTTGCTGGCGTCGCTGGCACGGGCTGGTGGGGCCGGCGTGACGCGCGGTGTAAACTTGTGGATAGTTTTTTCGATTACTCCCGTCTTCTTCGTGACGTGCCGCTGGTCCTGATCGGACGGTGGGCCCGTTCCGCCGGACGACGATTTGACCACGGTCGGAAAGGCCGGCTGAGCGAGCACGGTCATACAGCAAAGTCATCACGGTGGCCATGAGTGATAGTGTGCGTCGGTCGGTTGCAGCGCCCGGTAAATGAAGCAAAACGGGAAAAGGATGGGGGAAGGAAAAACAAATCATCATCAGTGTTATCTAATCCAGGGAGGGTTTCGGGGAAAGTGCTTACCTCATGCCGGGTGAGCAGGGCCGTCTTTAGGACCTCCTGGTCGAGCAGCCGCTTAATCTCGATGCTGTCCGGATCGATGCGTATGTTCTTGAAGGCCGAGCTCGGGTTGAGCACCTCGCTCAGGAAGGCGGTCCGGATGTGCTCCTCCACATTGTTGATGGTGCTGCACGGCGGCCAACGATGATGACATGAAAAAAGTGGAGTGCATGGAGTTAGAATAGAATGTATCGTGGACGTTACACAATCACAACAATAGCGCAGGAGATAAGTTTGAGCTCTCCAAACCGTAGCGATCGGGCGGCGGTAGTTGCAAACTACTTACATCTTTATCTTCCGCATGTCCAGAAACACCCGGAAGCTGAGCGCTATGGTTGGGCCGTCACCAAAGTTCATAATTTCCGTCCGGGAAACGGTGAGACCGCTGCGTTCGAGCGACGTTTCGATCAGCTTTTCGTAGAACGCCGTCTTCTGCCGGTACACCGGTGTGCTGTTCGTGCGCAACCCGGTCGTGTAGATATCGCCCCGTGCGACCCGGAACGTACAGTCGAATGCCAGAATTGCTGGTGTTAAAGGGAGGACGGGAAGGAGGAGAATAAACAAATTACGTTTCAACATGCTGTCGGTTTTGTATTTCTGCGGCTTGTGTTCCAATTTTCGATAAATTACAGTACGTTCTCGAGATATGTGAATTAAATGCGTTTCGAAGAAGAGAGTTACTTGAACATCCGTGATAATCTTACATCGTTCTGTTAACTCTAAATAACTTAACCTATGTTGTAATACTGGCTTTCAAGAGTTATTAATGTCACGTCGCCTGATGGTCAATCCTTGTTACTACAAAACGGTCATGTAGGGGATCGATTCTGATCGGTCTTGTAGGAGCCGAAGCTTTAAC
>AXCO02009835.1:0-13226 GCA_000473525.2 Anopheles melas
AATTTCTAGCTAGAAACGGACACAGCAATACGGGGGCAGCATGAGGGATATGCCGAGCGTGTATGTTAAGCAATCATTTAGTCACTTGTGTAAATTGCTATATAAATATCTAGATTGACACATAACGGCAGACGACTGTTGCGGAAACAATGCACAAAACAAAAAACGATCCTTTGCGGTAACAAATTTTGGTTTAATAAAAAAAAAGAAAAGGTTTAGGCGTACAGTTATGCTTGTGTCAAGGTTAGTGTGAGTGTAGCAAAAGGATTTCTTACCGGAATTTCGGTAGTTCGGTTGGTTTTGGGTTTTCAAAAAAAGCCGACGACTCATTTTGTTTGTAGTATTCCATAAAGTATATGCCATATTTAGTTGCCACCGATATTAATCTTCTTGGTTGTTCATACAGCGTAAGTCGTCAATAATTCATTTATAAAACATTTTTGCCGTAAGGTTTTATGCAACTGTGAGACCTTAAATTTACCAATGTTAGTAGTGACTAGAATACCGGAATATTTGCTTCAGTTCACGGAGACGATGACGATTGAAACAAAATGATTTCGTTCGCAAAATCAAAACCAAGAAACTAATCTAATCACTCTACAACAACTCATACCATCACCTTGCTCGTGAGCATATTATATATCGTTAGTAGAATAGAGATTGTGGATTCTGTTTTTAATAAGTATTGATATCATTTCGTGGCCATGTTGCGTGTCTTTTGTGGAGTGAACAGCAAAAAAAAAAAAATAATAATACAAAGTTAGTTTATGCCTTGTGAATCAGATTTGACATATTAGCGCTATCATACCAAAGCAGTGGGAATCGGTCGATTCTTATTTAGCACAAGACTATCCATCTATTTCCTAGTTTACAGACATCGCTGCTGTTTGTACTCCCGTCATTAGACTGTACAGTATCGATTGTACGTAGTTCCTTTGAATAGTTTCTTTTCTTTCGGTTTATTTCGCTACCTTGCTTGCCGTCGCGTGATGCCATATATAAATTGTAAGTAATGCAATGCGTGTGTTGAGTTGTTAGATAAAACGGAAACCGATAGGATAAAGACAAGGGAGGTAAGGGAGACATCTGAACAGAGAGCTATTATCATATTTAGTGTGGTAGATGCAGAGGCAACTTAAAACAGTGGTAAACAATAAAACGACAAACGGTCGGGCAATGCAATAAGAGTGTCCATTGTTTGTGCAGCGAAAGAAAATGAGAGAAGTAATGAAAATTGGTTTACGAAAGGAAGAATTCATAACTGAACGTTTGTGGTTATGGAATGGAAGGAGTTGTTTTAAGGCGCAGTAGGCTGCCATACGTGAAGTAAAGATACGAACGTTTGTCCTGTGATTCTTCGGATCACAGAAGGCTCTGTCTGAGTTGAGGTTCTAGCGGAAGATAATGGCTATGGTTAGTCGTGTTTTGTCCTTCGTTCGAATAGCTTCAGATTGGAAAGTGCTCTGTAGTGCTCTGTGAAAATCGATGAGCGAGTAAGGTGTGTTCGTAAAAAACAACGTTAAGGCTTTGCCTGAAAATAAGTAACTATTAAACTGTGAAAGCGTAACTACTAAATGGAACAATTTTTTGATGAATAGGTAAGTTTTGTAAGGGAAATCATTGCGGATAGTGTGTCGGATTTCTTGGAAGAACCGCGTTAAAGGTATGCAATATTCGTAATTTATCCACTAGTTCTTACTAGAGTAGCCAGTCTTTCGTAAGGCTTACTATTCGTGGCTAGCTTAGAGGGTAGGAGATTTGGAGATCTTACGGAAGACGTGTCTTCGCTTTTAAGTCCAAGCGTGAATCGATTCTCGTTCGGATCGGAAGTCCTCCGTAGAAAACGGCTGATAACCTGGTGACAGTGTAAAACGTTAAGGTCGAAAACGATGTGCGATTGGAACATTAGCCGTATTTACGCACAGACTGGGAACACTCGTAATGGCCAAAAGCAAGTGAATTTTAAGCAATTAATGTGTGAATACTTTTTTTCTTTTGCACAACAACCGTTTGCGCTCAAGGCCTGCCTACCAATAGTGGGTTTGGCTTTCAGTGACTTAATGATTAGCCATAGCAGGATAGTCAGTCCTACGTATGGGGGCGCGATCCATTTCGGTCTTGAACCTATGACGGGTATGTTTTTAAGTAGTACAAGTAGACAACCATTCCACCAGAGCAGCCTAATAATATACTGTGTTTAGCTTTGAAATAGTTAGAAATTACTTAAATTCATAAAATTGTCTAAAGAGCTTTCACGAATCCCTGAAAAATACGTTTTGTTCGTGTTGGAACACGATCGACTTGGAACCAATGGCTGTAGCTTGCAAATTGGTAGTTTCCGCCATCGATCGTAAAGTCCATGAAGGCAGAGCCTACTGCGGAAATTAAGAAATGGAAGCATTCAAGAGTGGAGAATTTTGATATGGTCAGATTATTAGAATCCACGTTTGTTAAAAATTCAAGCATTAGCTTTTGGCACACGTTTGCAATCGGCCACATATTATACTATTTCTAGACGACTCACACATTTTCCATGACAATTTTTGACGATAGTTTCCTTCTATAAATCCTGGTTCCATCGCGAAAGAATGGCTCACTCCGTTCGCAATCTCTCAAAACGTGTGGTTGTCATGGTTTTGGGAGAATCTGTGACAATCACGGTAGCAGCCTTTGCTTTAGTTAAAAAAGTGAGATGCCTTTTTTAAGAACAAAAAACTCTGAAACTCAAAAAACTGAAACAATTTACTATTCGGCTTAATCCAGTGTAATCGTCAGGTTGTAAAGTCAGAATTCAACAGTAAAGCACTTTTTATTTGGCATGTTTTAGTTGAACGCTTGATGGTTGGCTGACAGATCAATTAACAAGCATGCATTTGTGTGTAAAACTGGTTTATGAAAAAAAAAAATCATCAAAATTCCTTTGGCGTGATGAGAAAATGTTCAGATTCAATTTTGTTGAAGCAAGAGTTGCTCTTGCTACACCATTCAAACATAGAACACTAAGAAGAAGAAGAAGAAGACATTTGTGGCTTGGGAAACTCATCCACCTTTTTATCTTTACAAGGGTAAGGGATTTTTTGTTTTTCATAACACAACAAGGTAATAATTCACTAAAACATTCATTGCCATTGAATTTCGGTTTGGTTTAATTTGGTATAGAACAAAAAAAAACTGCACATATATAGTTTTTTATTTTATATTTACTTTTATTCCAATCATGCAGCATCTGAATGGACTTGTGTCGATCGATAAAATTATTTACACATAAAATAAGCATTCATCGACGAAAACGTTTTTTCCGTGTCCTGTCTTTAGATACTGTTGCACGTTAAATAGTTTAAGTATACACTATGAGAACGAAAATGAAACTACACAGGAGTGTTGTTGCATGTTTTGGGGGAAGTTACTTATTAAAAAAACAACTACGTACTCTGTTTCACCGCAAGTGCTGCGGTGACTGGGATTGGATTGTAAAACCGTAAATTGATTCGTTGTGAATTGTGTGACTGTGGGGTTTTGGGCGCTTGTGAAGTGTTGTGTCCGTTAGTTGTGACAGAGACAGTGATGATAAAAACTTTCTTGATGGAAGTTGTGTGATAATGGATTATAATTATAAAATAAATTACTCTGCTTTGCCTCTCGCTGTCAACCTCTCGTCTCTCTGCCCGTCCGTCCTTATCCATTTTTTTCCTTCTATCTATCTATCTATCCCATTCACTGCATCTCCGTTGCCCTCACTTCCCGCAATCGTGCTACTCTTTGCTGCTCCTTCGTCACTGCCCTACGAAGACATGCTAAGTTTCCGTTCCGCAAAATAAATAACGTTAAGGTAGAGTTGGAAGTGGGATTGTTTCGTATTATGCGTCTTGTTTCAATAAATAAGTGATTTCTTTTCCAATCTCTATTTAAAGTTAACGATTTGTTCGATCATGGGTTTGGGCGGTTGATGGGTAGACCCCTGCCGTATAACGTATGCCACACGCGCTAGCCGCCGCGATCGATCGATGCACACACGGGGGCTAAAGTAATGAGTAACACTAACCTTTGTCTAGTTAAATCCCTTTAACCCCCCTTCTCGACCGGAAATCTCCCCGAGAGTGCCCGCATCGGATCGATCAAATCGGAAACTCAATAGAAAGTGTGAATAGGGTCGTATAAGCTTGTTGCCTGGCCTGGCTACTATGCGTTCCGTTGCGCCATAACTACGGTTATTATCTATCTCAACATCCTTTCCCTTGTTACGAACTATCCTAGTGTGCTGTGCGTTGTATTGTCGGCCCGCCCTAATAATCTCGAGCGCCGAAGCCCTCTGATGATGGTTATAATGTGGGTGAGCCAATGATGAGATGATTTTTGCTATATTTACTTGTGTGTGTGTGTGTTTGTGTGTCTATGGTTGATAAGTGCAGCGAAGATGCATTAGACCGAACACTTAGCATGCTTTGGTGCCGGTTTGTTCTGTGCGATGCATTGCACGTGCACTAAAATTATGTCTAACGCTACTGTAACTGTCCTGTAACTGTAACGTGCTGGGTGTGGTTCACTATCGTTGGTGTTGCTAACCGTCTAGGGTGGGTGTACGTAACGCGAGGGAATGTGTCGGCTTTTGCTTTGCTAGGGATAAAGAGGGTTTTGTGTTTCCGAATTTAAAAAACAAAATGGAAATACATTATAAATAGTAAAATCAAGACCCAGCCCCTTAGGGGAGGCGTCCGTCATTCTGTGCTTCGCTCTAGTGCCTGGGCGATGGAAGAAGAGTGGTTTGTCTAGTCAGTTTGTTTGTGCGGCGTACATAGCCTTTTTGCGAGACACGAAACGGCAAACTAACGTCGCACGTGATCCACGGCTAACTCTAACGGTCACGGCTTGCCGCGCGCTCAGTCTGGCCTTCCCTATACCGGGCACAGCGTTGGCATCGAGCCCTAATCATCCGATGGTGTCGGGCACGATTACTGCGCGCCGATCTCCTTCTTATGCCATGACTTTGTGTGGCTGCATCCACTTCTTCATGTAGTAGCAGAACAGGGTCGACAGGTAGACCAGCACCATCAGGGCACAGGTGACGGCAAGCGCCAGGACCGATGTTTTCGTTGGGCACGGTTCAATGATGGTGACGGTCTTATCTGTGATAGGGGTAGATAAAGCACACATGCATAAAAAGAAACAAAGTGTTACGATGCATCTATTGCTTCTGCTTCTGCTAGGGGAAGTTTGATCAAAAACACTTACCCCGGCCAAAGTCAGTGCTGGCTTCGCTGCGCAGGAAGTCACGGTTCTTCTCATCGCCGAAGTCCAACACCAGAATCTCCTGCGAGATGTTCATATCTTCCTCCTCCTCAACGGTGTCATTGCTGTACGAAAAGGCAGAATCGAATAACACATTAGTGTATGAGTGCAAACGCACATCAGTGCTGTATATCTACCTGGCCGTGACGGAACGACGCTTTCTGCCCCAGGACTCGACTGAATCACGTCCCCATTCGCAAACGGCCGGTTCGCACGGTCCCAGACAGTATTTCACGTTGCACTGGAAGATCACACCGTAGCTCTCGGTGAAGCGGAACGCCTCGTAGATCGATTGCAGCGCATTGCCATCCTGGGTGAAGGCTGGGAAGATGGTCGGATCGACCGGGCAACCATCGTCGTCGATGATTTGGAATGTGCTCTTGGAATCCTTGGCCATGGCGACGCACGATCGGGCGAAGATACCGTAGGGAGCTGGAAAAGACACACACAGTATATGACAAATGTTCGTAAGGCCCCCGGGCCCTCCTTCAGGAGCGTTCGGGTCGGTTTCTAGCGCTCGCTTACTGTCTTCTGGGATTTCGATGCGGAACGTCAGACGGTCTCCGATGCGCACGGTTTCGACCTCGCGTGCACGGGCGTCCAGAATGCGGATCCTTGGCGGTGGTGCCTCCGGCGACGAGTTGATGTGGATCATCTCCGGATCACGAATTGGCAGCATGCCGAAGGAGATGTTCTTAGAGCTCATGTCGTAAGTGCACTTTACCTTGTAGATCTTGTCCGCCTTCGTCATCACGACCGAATGGTGCTGCAGTACCACCGTGTTGCTGTAGATGCCGGTCTGTGTACAAGAAACGTTCGATATATGAATGAGGCGTGTACATTCTGGCGTATGATACTATTGGGGGCAACCACCTACCGCACTCTGAGTATTACAGTCCTGTCCGCCCATGGTTAGATCCAGACGGAAGGTGTCGGAATTGATGACATCAATATTACAGGTCTCTGATCGTCCCAGCGCGTAGATACGTCCGTTGAATGGTTTGTTGGTGCGTACCTGCACAGCAATGCGTGTGTCCTTGCAGTGTACCGAGACTGAAACGAGCGCATGTTTAGCAATTATCTACCACAATTGTAGAGTGGTAGCAGTCAGATCACTTACCATCATAACACGTTCCAGTTTTGTCGCAGTTGGCATCGTTACGTGTGAGGTTATTGACGGCCGGATCCTCAACGGTGTCAAAGACAACGGGGAGTGTATTTTCAGCCTGGTTCGATTGCTCTGTAATGATTGCCAGAGGTCATTAGGTTAGTGCTACCTTGGTTAGTAGTGCACCTCCACAAAGATGTGTGGGTGAGTGTGGGTATACGTTTGCAGTAAAACTTACTCTCGCAGGTGTTCTCAAAGTAGTCTCCGCTCGGCTCGCCGACATCGATCAGGGGCCGCTCACCGTTCAGATAGGTCGAGGGTCCATCGGGCAGCGACTTGTGGTCGAGATGGTACAGCCGGCAGTTGTACTGGGAACCGGTCGGCTGGCCTAGGTACAGGAACGAGCGGCACAGGAACTCGCTCTCGATTTCGCAAGCCAGCTTGCAGGCCGTTTCGGAAGTCACCTGCAGCTCCTTGTCCGTGTAGTAGTGCAGTCCGACGTATTGCGATACCTTGTCGTCCGAGACGCCGATGCGCGGCAGCTGGAACTGGCGGCTGAACTTACAGGCCTGGCTTGGCTTCAGGCACAAGTTCTCGAAATAGTCCACGCCCTGAGCATCGACCAGTTGCACGAACTGGCCAACCGATCGGCGATCGGAGTCGCTCAGCACACACTTCATGTTGTTGTAGTCGTACTCGACCGAGCGGCAGATGAAGCGCTTCTCGTTCAGACACGCCGACAGGCAGGCCTCCTTGGTGCTGGTGTAGATGAGCGCATTGTCGAGTCCGCGAATGATCTTGTTCGGCACACGCTCAAAGTTCCACGGGCGCTGGCAGGCGTTTTCCGAGCGCAGCTGCAGCTTCACCATGTAGTACATGCTGGAGGAACGTTGGGGCGTGCTGGCCGGATTGTTGGCCGCCGTCACGTTCTGCAGCTGGCACAGCGTCTCCTGCGCGGGCGTGAGCGGGTTGACGACGAAGCTGAACGCCGCCGCCTGACAGTCGGGCTCCTCCCGGCACCAGCCCTGACACTCGTACAGCGACAGATTCTTCACGCTGTAGTACGTCGTGCCCTGGAAGTCGAAGTCGGTCAGCTTCTCGAAGGCGACGCGGGCCTGCACGAGCTGGTCGGCCGCCACCAGGAAGCAGACGGTAAACAGTAGTAAACTTGCGGGACGCCACTTCATCGTGATGCTTTCGTGCGAAGGCGTATATTTGGAGGGCTAAAGAAGGTATTTCGGTTGGGCGCAGGCAATCTGGCTCGATCTGCAAATGGAAGAGCGGAAGAAGAAACGAATGTTTGAATGCAAGACCATTAGTCAAGTTATAAGGGGAGCGCGAGGGTGGAAGGCGGCAATCCGTTGAGTTAGAACTTCCTTTCGGGCTATGTATTTAATAACTTGCAACGAGGCACTGTTTGGTGCCTTACGTGTCAGTACCTTAACCAGATGCGGGATCCGCTAATTGCGTCGGTGAATCTTCTGGGTATGATTAATGATAGTTTTAAAAGTGTTTAGTCACTGGCTAACTACTTCTCGAACTTTTTGGCTGCTTCTTGGATGAAGCAGAAGCAGCAGAAGCCAACGAACATCAAAAACTTGGGTGGTTTTTTGAGCCTGAAATAATAGAGGCTATCCGGAACCGAACTCAATCGTAAACTAATGGGAGTTGCGTTTCATTCCCTTTTCGGTTAAGCTCTTGTTAGCTAGTTAGATAACATTCCAGAATACTTTTCGGATTATGGAATTCACATACCAACAATTGATTTGATATTATGTATCTTTCCACCATTTGTAACGGGTTTTTGGTTCTTTTGCTGTGTCGTTTAATTGAATCGCTCCGCAGTGTACACGGTGCTGGTAATTTTGTTTATTTTTAATCATCGCCCAACTTTCAAACGGTCGAACGACTGCTGCAAATGTGCCGACGACAACGGACAGTACTACCGGTGCTTTCGAAATTCCCCATACTTTCTACAGTACCGTGCAATAAACCGCGCGTCGGAACAAATTCGAGAATCAGGCCAATTATGACGCCTCTGCCTAAGCAGATGGCGGTTTACTGCCGCGCAATGTAGAGCAGTCGCGCGCGCGTGGTCTGCTTTCATTTCGGCGTTTTATGATTTTATGCTACAATGGCATCGGTGTATGCCAGCATTTATGTTTATGGTCGCCTGTTTGGACCACTGTTGTTTGTCTTGTTGTCCGGACAGAAGGACAGAGAGGAGTGCCGGGACAGGCGATCGTAGGTCTCGAGCAGTAATCAGCTGGAAAACAAGTTTATTGAACTGAAATGATGTGATGTGGTTTGGTGTTCTCCCGTTGTTTACTGGTGGCTCCATTTCAACCTTCTCTCCCTCCTCGCCAACCGGCATCGTACGCCGGCAGGTTTAATTTGTTGACACTTTTCCATCCGCCCGGTGAGATCATGGCACGCGAAACCGCTCGATCACCGTTATGAGCATTCGGCTAGAGATGATGTCAACATTTGGGCCATTGACCGACATTCACACGGTATGCGTCAAACATGCGTCCATAAAAAAAAAGGAACGATCTTTGTTATGTTTGCTGCTTCTCACCCCCTTCACCTGACTCGCTTTTGTCGACTCCCCTGTTGTTGACACTCAAAATTTGCATCTCAGTCAATAAATAGCGGAAGTGGGACCGATAAGCAGCAGGAATTGCTGAATAGAAGTGGAGTGCTGTGTTGTGCTCTAGCAAATTCCACACCATTTTCGTAGGCTCTCGATTATAGGCCATTGGTTGGATTAGCGCAAAATCGTTTCCTTTTGCAGCGGAACCCCCCCCTTCCACCTCTCTCCCTCTTTCTCGTTTGAGCTCGTTTCCAAAGCACGTTCAATAAAAAATGATGATACCCATCGGCGAAATCCATCCGAAGAGTTCGATTGATCGTTAATTTAATTTATGCACCACAAATCAGCATCCAATTGATCGACGGACGTCGGCGCTGGGTGTGTCGAACAGGGAGAACCAGAGAAAATCACAATCGTACACCCCTGTATGCTTCCATAGACCCGCAAAGACTGGATCGCTCCGCATTCTTCTGGTACCGTCTGGGAAGGAGCGAGCGGAAAATTGGAATTAGCTAGCGAGGAGAGGGAAACGAGCACCCGGGTTCGAGGATGGGCGTGAAACCAGAACCCTTAGCCAGCTCGCTCACGAAGTGATTTCGTGAGCAGTTTTTACTTTTTAATCCGACAAAGCTTCGATAGTTTTGATACGGTGAAGTTTGGGGCGTTAAGCGAACGAGTGCAGCGGTTACGGGAAACGGTAGAATTGAGAAGGAAAAAAAAAACCCTCACGTGTCTGTTGTGTGCGAAAAGCAAATCCTGGGAGTTTGTTGGAGTTTGCGAAATAAAAGGTAATGGAAGATACCGGAAAGGAGGGATAGGGAGAAAGAAAATTGAGATCACCGGTTGGTCTCTGCCGCTAGCGGCTCCGTTCCCCTTTTTTGCCCACCACCAGCAGCAGAGCACAAATCTAGTCCATCTTTAGTCGCTCGCGGACGCAATGGCGGTGTAGTGTGGCGCATTTGGTTTTGCAGCTGGCGGTGAAAAATGTTTTCCAACTTCCCAACTGGCCTGCCCTGCCCGAAGTGCTCGGAACCCGTGGCCGTGTGATGTGCATCCGTAACCTAGTAGTGGAACCAGCGGTACGTTTCAGCTCCGCTTCGGGTAGGTGGGGGTAGCACAACGAGGGAAAGGAGGAAGAGCAGGGGGTACAAGTACTGAACCCGTTATGCGAAAGTCTTTTACCCTGATTTTTCTTCCATACTTCCACCCGGGAACGACTCTAGTGGCTGTAGAGGAAAACACACACATGTACTCCAAAGAACTATTTCGATCTCTCCGCAAACCACCCTTATAGAAGGTGGGATGAAATGGAAGCGAGCAAAAAATGGTCTTAGTTGATGACACTTTACACAACTCCCCCTTATTCGCATTTTACAGTGCTGCTAAGGGCACCGTATGTGATACTGTGGGTGAAAGGGAGGTGGTGGAAATGCTTCAGTTCTGTATTTGACATTGTTATACCTCTCCATCCACGGAGGGTAGCACGCGTGTGCACGCGGATGTTGTGGGCTACGTGTTGTTGAAGCTGCTGGATGCATCCACAAGTACCCGTATAGTATGGGGAGAGGGGTTTCGTTCGTACACCATCTGGGACCCATATGCCTGGGCCGTTTGGTTGCGCTGTCACACTATCACGAAAGTATCTTTCCCGGTAGTGCCTTGCTCGAGTGCAGGTACTTCGGCAAGTAGCTTAGCTACGAACGTTAGTTTCCTTTCCGTATGGCGCTTGTATAATCGCGTTTGCATGGCAAATGTGTGGAAACCCTGTGGGTGGACGTAGGGGAGAGGGAAAGCGGCAAGAGGGCTCGAGAACATGTGTCATTAATTAAATGTCGGTGTGCCGCACGCTTTGACCTAGATTCGGTGTTGCGGTGTCGCGAGAGATTAATGAAGATTGCAGCAGTCGATGAAGGTGTTCTGAAGCTAAATTTCCACCCCAAAATGACAGCTTCCAAAGCGAGAGAGAGAGAGAGATAGAGAGAGAGAGAGAGAGAGAGAGAGAGAGAGAGAGAGGGAAGAGAACAGCAAATTAAAAAGGGGAGGGGGGGATACTTTTTGTTCTTTGAACGCTCCACGAGGGTCGATGGCTAATTTACGATGCCCGGACGTGCGATCGTTCAGAATTAGAACGCCGAATTTCGGGCGGGGTAAGAAGTGTGAGGAGGGTCTTCGTTACTTCCGTTGGATGTTTGTTTTTTTTTTTGTTGTTCCCGTAGCTGCTGGTGCTGTGTAGCGGTAGAAAAGTTTTATCTTCACACCACCGTTCCGCGCCCCATCCAGTCGGAAGCGCGATGGCGCAATTAACTGGGGCACACCAGTAATCGACACAAAAGAGGGAGAGAAAGAGCGAGAGACGAGGGGGGGGGGGTTTCTCTCGAGTTCCCGGTCGTTTCCATTTTTCCCATTGCTCCACACACAAACGCACAAAAACGGTGCCTCTTTTCGAGTAACTGTAACCTGGTATGAGAAGGGGGGATACCAAGGTAATAAAAGAAAAAGGGAACCAAACGAGCATGGCTCTGGCACCTTACCAGGGACTCTGGTCCAGGCTCCACTGGTGCTTATTGTGCTAATTTTACAAAAGATGACCAGCAATGAAATGCCAACTGTGCGTTATGTATGTGTGTGAGAGAGAGAGAGAGAGATAGAGTAAGTGGTGAAATCAGAACAGACGGGAAGGGTGAACCATGATCTCACGTGCGTGCGATACACGTCACTGTAATGCCTCGAAAGACACTAATCCTGAAACAGAAATTCCAAGTTTAGGTTCCTGCTCCTGCTCCTGCTGCTCCAGCCGCTCTGGTTGCTTGGAAGGGAAATGGAATAGAATGGCCATCATCGTCTCGTACACACGGAACTAGAAAAACTTGATTGCCTTGAAAAAGAAAGCTCCTCTGGCTGATGTGCCGTGCTCTCTGGGGTTACTTTTCGCTAGCGAGTGAGTGGAACATTCTACGACAACCAGCTGCCCCGGGAACAGCAGCTCCATCTCCTAATGCCCAATTACGGTGAAGGGGAAAGCACGCTAGAGCGAAAATGGGATAAAGTTGTCCGGATTTGGCCCCAACAATCCAGGTCCAAACGGGCATAGAGCCCGGCAAGGGAGAGGACCACGGGTAGTTAGACTTTCCATCGCCGTCGGACCACGGAGGAAGATCCTGTGTGGGGGCTTTATCGGGAGTGCGATTGTGCCGCTTACGCTTCTAAACCCTCAGACCTAGATGGCCTAGACCTTTATTTCTGCCGCTGTTTCGGATAGCCATGCCATATGCTGCAGGCCGCACGTTAATCTGCTTATGGAACCGACCAGCCAGCGCAACGGTACTCGCTGTAAAGCCGTGGCAGTAGGCCGGGAGGTTCATTTGGCTAATGCAATGTGTGTGTGTGTGTGTTTGTGGGTCTGTTTGCAATACTTTCTTTCCCACCGGCAGCAATCGTTACCGACCATCCGAAGGCCTGCCCTAAACAATCAACAATGGCGGACCGCGGCGTTTAGTTTAAAAATTAGTTCAACACGATGGAAGGGTTGCGCGGGGCCTGCCTCCGGTCCCGCAGTGCGCTGTGAGTGTGAGTACACATTCAAAGAGCTCAGAATCGGAGGTCCACGGTGGATGATTTTGTTTTTATGGCCAACGGGAATCAAGTCCCGATGCGTTCGCGGTTTGCACTGGCAACCGTTGCCGTTCGTTGTCTTCTCCTTGTCCTCCAAAGTGGAGAAAGAGAGAGAGAGAGAGAGAGTGAGCGTGGCAAGTGTACCAAATTTTTGTTCGTGAATTATAAAATGTGTCAAAAAGGGGAGGGAGAGAGGGAGAGCAAAAGCAAACGGTAGGAAGCGGCGGCCACGTGGAGCGATTTCCCAAACCCCCTTTCCCAACGGGATCCCTCTAACGGGCGTCACTTAATCATGCAGTGTTTGCGCGCTTGCATTCCGTTCAGCGGGCGATTGAGCGATGAAGAGATTAATCCGCTTGCCCCGGCGGTGCTAGAGACCGCCGGCAGGCGCCTTGACGGGTGGAAGCGACAGGTGAGACACAGGCGTGTACGTGTGCGTGTGTGTGTGTGCCGCTTGGAAGGGTTATGTTTTTGTTGTGTTTCGTTCCCGTTCTTCTGTTTCGCTTCCCACCGCTTATTTGTGGTCCGGTTGTTTGATTTGGTGTGGTGGTTTTCTTCTGCATCATCCTTTCGCGCATTCTGATGCACCAACGGTGTGCTTTGTGTGCGTGTGTGTGTGTGTGTGTG
>AXCO02009836.1:0-11937 GCA_000473525.2 Anopheles melas
GATACAACGCGTGTAGGAGGGGGTAAAATCGCTTGGCTCATTGAAAATACACGCAAAGTTGGCGCGAAGAAAACGCAACACTGCGGATTGTATGGAAAATGTTGCGCGTTCAATCCGATTGCCATGCGATTGTCCTGGGGGTAATAATAGCGATTACGTCCCCAAGTACCTAACCACAGTACCGTAGGTTAAGAACCGTAATCAAAAGGCTTGTGTGTGCACAATTTTGTTATCTGGGCTATCAACTGAGGATTGCACTAACCGGCACAGTAGCACTTTGTTTTTACAATATTTTTAAAATTCAAATTGTGTGGTTAAAATTGTGTACTACAAGAATAATTGATGTTTAAACAAACCAAAACTGAGAAGAAAAAAATCAATATTGATATTATACCATTGTTTTTACTAGAATAGAGTAAATTTGGGGACGATCCCGTGGCACAGTCGTCAACTCATACAACTTAACAACATACCCGTTGTGGGTTCAAAACTTGAATTGTACCGTCCCTCCGTAGCGCAAGGGCTAAACTATTCGGCTGCGTGGTATTGAATAAAATCTCGAAAGCCTGTATAGGGCCACCGGAGGTATGTCCCCGTTGGTCGTTTACGCCAAATAGAAGACTAATTAATTTCTTGTTGCCGCTGCAATAGACATGGTGGAACGGCGCAAAGCCATATTTTGTTCAAATTCCCATAACATACATGCACGGTCCCTTAATCGGAACCAGTAGGGACATAGCCACCGTGCTCATAGTCACAAGAGATCATCAATCATCTGTATGTCTGGTCGCTGCAGATACTCCCGCATGTAGCGAAACGTGTGACGCGAAACATTATTTTTGGCTGAATACATGCTTCCATTATCAGGCCTTGCTTCTTTGGGGGGTAAAAACACCCCGTAGACATGTGTGGTTGCTTCAAACTGGTTATCTCTTGTGTTGCTTACT
Organism: Anopheles melas; assembly: GCA_000473525.2. Lineage (NCBI taxonomy): Eukaryota > Metazoa > Arthropoda > Insecta > Diptera > Culicidae > Anopheles > Anopheles melas. Next base: position 948 of record AXCO02009836.1, read on the forward strand.
CGATGAAAAGAAGTTGCGGCAAGATTTGTTCACGAGGAAGACTCAATAGCCGAATTGTACCTTTCCTACCGCCGCCCGGGAGGAAGTGCGTTGCCAATCAGCCTAATAATTGTTGCCGCCTGCCACATTTGCTTGCTGGCCGGCCGCGTGCTTATCGATTGTACGTCACTTAGTTCCGACGGCTGATTAAATTGGCGCGGGGTTTCGGACAGTATTGACCGACCAGTTATAATCACCGTGATGAGTTATAATCACCGTCACCCGGCAATCGTCAAGGGTGATAATTGTATTACTGATCTCGTTCCCGCTGCGCTTCACGTGAAGGCTGATAAGCTAGCCGCCGGCCAATGGGCTTAGTTAAAAAAACCCCGAAGATGCTCATAAAGCATTCCCGGATCGTTGGAACGTCCAACACCGCAGAAGTGTTTGAATAAACGACATGGAAAAATGCTGCAATGGATTTTCATATCAAATTTCTGTGAGATTCACTGATTCGGTGTTGCTTTGCTTCTACGTGTAAGCAGCATTGCATCACAGTAAACGGTCAAGTTTAGCCAATCTTTGAAGCTGTCTAGTGGACGCCACCTCTCGGGTGGGTAGCACAATAATTGCGAAGAATTGGTACATCAATCAAGTGGCTGGAGCACTCGCGGCGCTAATCCTTAAAAACTGGCGTACGGCACACATTTGACACGATTGGTGGCATAAGATTTCAAGTGAAGATTCTGATTGGATTTCGCAACATTTATCAGTACGGAGCTTCTGCAAAGGAGGGCGTCGTATAGGCACTTCAGACAGTAACACTGTGAAAGGGCGCGACAGGTGATGGTCCTGCGTTCGAACGCGATTAATGGCACCAAGAAAATATAACGTCCCTACTAAGGCACGAAAATAAATCACAGCAGACTCAGCCCTTGCAGTTCTTCATTGATCGGTTCAGGGATTCTGACTCGTGAACATTCCGTACCATTACGCTGTGTGTGCTGATGAAGCACTGGTATCGAGTTATCAGTACCCTAGGATTAATCGTTCGTCATTTGACGATAACGCCTTCGGTAGGTCAATATCATTTGCTGCGGATTTTTTCGGTTTGTAGTAATAAAGTATGCCAGATCCATTCGTGCGCGGCGAATAGATAACGTTGCGCCATTTATCACCTGCCCATCGTACACGAATTAAAGCTACAGCAGAGGGTGGCTTATTTCACGGTTGGGTGTATTTGTTTCTGTGTAGTACGCGTATCGATTCGCGAACCCGAACTCAGTCAGTCAGTCAGTCCGGAGAATCCGTTCAATGCGATACACGGAACACGAGCGGGTCCGTTGAATCTATCCGTCCGCACTCACGATGGCTTTAGGTAACGCCCTGTACCCGCTGACCGCTACGGTGCTTCTCTGTGTCGTCGGTTTTGCAACGTCCTCCAACGAGAACAGCCGGTTCTTGATCAATAGCAGACTAGAGGTCAACGTTAAGGTAAGCATGCAGTGTTTGTCTCAAAACATCATTTCGTACATCCCTGCCGATGGGTTCTCCAGTCCTTACTAGGTGAAATTTGTGGAACCAACTCATCCCTGCTCAGCATCGGCGTGAAATCGCTCAGCAATGAGTATAGCGACCGTACAGTCGAGAACTTGTGTGGCAATGAAACTACGGAAGTGTTGCTGTGGATACCAGTTGGAAACTTTGGAAATCTAGCCGAGTTAGGATTGTCCAGTCGCTACTTGGGCAAGGGCGCTGGTGACGAAGATTTTGCCGAGTACTGCAGCTATGACGTAACGACCAAATCCTGCACTACTGATAACGGTGCCGTGGTGAGTGTTGCGAAAGAGCCGATATCTCGAAACATTATGTACAAACCGATCATGTCGTTCTTTTTTCTTCTTTTTCAACATCTTCAACGCCATGCGGGGCAACAGGAAGGGTCAATTCTGTTGCTGGCGGAGAAATTCCCCGAACGATATGAGCTGCGCGATCTGGTGTACAAAAAGTGGCGAAACTCTACCCACCTCGGTGCACCGATTCTGGCCTATGGAACGTTGAAGAATCGCGAACCCGCCTACAAGTACGTTGATCAGGATATTTCTTATCTGGCGGATACACGCATCGAGTACGTCCTACCAGCAACCGTTACACACGGCATTCCGCTGTCGGTGTACCGCGGTAAAACGGAATCCTACAAGCTAGTCGCGGGCGAAACTTACTACAGCAGAATTTTTAAGGTAGGTTAAAAACATGGCTGATAATGTACATGTGTATTCGTCATATGTTTCTTCGTCTGTTTATCTCCTTATCTACGAGGGATGTACCAGCAAAGGTAGTAAAAAGCTGAACGTTTTACTACAGTCTGGCATACCGTTATGGAATTGATAATATCGAATATTTACTCTGATTGTACAATCGAACCAATAGTCACATTCATACAGGGAAACGATGTTACAAATGGGGATAGAACTCAAACGCTCACCATACTACATGTTAAATAGATTGTACGAAAAGTTGTTGATTGCACGTGATCCATAAATAATAATTGGAGGTAATGATTTAATACTTTCACTGCAGACTATTAACGCTATCCGTTACATGAGTCCTTACTCCACTATCAATGTCACTGTTATTGGATCCGAAGGCCGGGACTATCGTGAATTCCGCGCCAAATTGGTTACCGTGTACACCGATGAGGAAGGTTACGGGTGGTCGAAATCACTATCGTCGATAGAAGCTGCGGTATGATTGCTGAATATTCCGCAATTAACGAGAATTAGGACGAACACTAAAGAATATTCAATTAATTCATTTCTTTAGATGATTGAAACCAAGCTAACCGAGACGCATGTAGAGTATGCGCTGCCCGTGAACTTGTACGATACGCAGCCACCGGTACCTTTGCCGCTTCTGCCCGCTCTCAATGAAGGTAACACTATCGTCGATAAAGGCCAGCAGCCGACAAAGGGAATTGTAGCGAAACCAGAAAACATTCACATCCATATCAGCGAGCTAGACTTTGGACAGGCGTATCCAGGATTCCGTAACGTAGCCATCGGTGCTGCAATTTTGTTCTTCTCCGTCCTTGGAGTGGCGATCATCGATATGATAAGACGCACTATCGCTAACCGACGCGCCAAACGATTGCATCTCGGCAAGTACAGTCGGACGTAACGGCGCATACGGTTGCGTAAAAGTTGTAGCACATCAATCATTGCCGAGCGTTAAGGTTATGTTAAAATCTTCGTAGTGCGTTACGCATTTTATTAGCACGTTCATTGCAGCATTCACAAGTATTAATAAGTAGTTTACCAAACTTTTCTGTGACTTGCCGAGTGTATTAAACGTTGGAATAAAACAATAAAATTATTTAACTACGCTTTCCTCGAATTTGCACGCCGGTCTGACCTGCCGACGGTTGAGTTGTGCCGACGCGTTAGGATTATTTGCTGAGCGGTTGATAAAAACCCTTTCGTACCCAAGACAGACCAGAGGAAGGAGGTGTCGTCACCTCGGTTGGTTTGTCTTCTTTCATCGACTGCAGCACCGGCCCATGGACGTCGGGGTTGAACCGATCGAAGCAAATGTAGAACCGATCCGGCTGTGCTGGCAGGTCGTACAGCTTCCGTTGGCTATCCTCTACGCATTGCTCTACACGCAGCAGAAATTCGGCACGATTCTCCATCAGCAATTGGTATGCCTCGTTGTTGACGACGTGCTCCGACGGTATCGTGTGATCGTCCAGATTTTGTAAGATAAACTGTACAAACTTCAGCATTTGCCATATATGACTGTCCCCTGATTGCCACTTGGGAAATGTGTCCGATAGGTTGAGCACTCCATCGCTGGGATTGACCATTGGATGGAACACATCACTTTGGAAAGCTACCACCTACAAGTTTTGAAGGAACAGCAAGTGGTCTAATGCTGTTTAGCATGGTTTCTTGTTTGTGCTACTTACCGGAACTGTACTGTCATTAGGAAATCGGTTGGGAAGGGATATTGTGAAACGAAACACGCCGTCTTTGTACATTCCACTTCGTACAAAAATTACGCCAAACCAAACTGGAAATATAGTGTTTGAATATGTATATAATCAAAAAGCAACGTCTAGTGCTGCGACGCATCGTAAAGCTACGGGCGGAAGTTGTCACTACTTACGGAAGGGATTTTCGTATGATGGAGTTACGTAAATACCACCAAGATCTTCACTCTGCAGTCGTTCACTGGAACGGAAAAAGCGGAATTGAGATTACCTGAACACTGTCAGTGCAACAACAGTAGAGAGAATACTAACTATTCCGCTAAAATTTTGTACTCTTGCAGGACTGCTTCTAATAGCTTATCGTTTGCGTCGAGAGTCATCGCGCTGGTAATACGCAGGTGGTACGCGCCCGTCCTTTCCTGTAAAACTATCAACTAACTGCACTGGCAATCGCAAACAGCAAAATAAACGCACGATTAGTTTGTACTTTCGTTCCCTTTGCTGGAGCTGTAAACTCTCATTGTACTATGTTAGTTCATAATAGATATTTGGGAGCAATCTATCGCGATTCAAAACTACGATCAAAACAAACATTTGGTTGTTAAATGGCCAAAGCAGGCTATGACGTTTCTTTGCTATAAAATCTACCCACCCTTTCACACATACACATACACGCCTGATTCATAGGGAAATGCAACATTGTGATCGCGTGGATGACAAACATTGGAAATAATAAACAATTTTTCCCCTTTATCGGATATCTAAATCGATGACTGGCACCCGTATTGTTAAGCATTTGTTTTCTATATGATTTTTTCATGTTTTGTGAATCAAGTAATTGCTTCAAGCAAGCAACAAGAATCGATGTAAGTTTGCCGACATTAAAAAAAGATAAATAACCTCACGTCAAAATCACGTTGGTTGACTCATAATATCGTGTGCAGCCCGCATGCATCGTTGCGTTCTCGTAGAGAAAAGAGTCCACTAATATATACCTTTGATTCTACAAGTGTAAATTCGTACCGTCGTAGCAAGAGGGGAAACAGCTGCACATCAAACCTATAGGACTTTCCCTCGTAGCAACGTATATTTGCTCACTTTTCCCATCTCACAATGCAGGCAAGTGTACTAAACTCCTGACCATTTATGGTAGTATAGTTAAGGGGCTACGTGCATTGGATGATCATTGACCTCATTTGTTGCATCTGTTGATTTATTTGTAGGATCCTAACGAAGATACCGAGTGGAATGATATCTTGCGAGCAAAGGGCATCATACCGCAGAAGCCCAAGGAGAAAGAAATCACCGAAGATGAAATCATTGGCATGATCGAAAGCACCATCGCGGAGAAGCAGAATGGAAAAGACTTATCGAAGCTCGATCTCGATGAGCTAGATGAGTTGGAGGACTCGGAGGACGAGGCGGTACTGCAGCAGTATCGGCAGAAACGCATCGCGGAAATGCAAGCGGCCGCCAGCAGGGCACGATTCGGCACGGTGCGGGAAATTTCGGGCCAGGACTACGTTGAGGAAGTGACGAAGGCGGGAGAAGGCATCTACGTTGTGCTGCACCTGTACAGCCGTGGTGTCCCGTTCTGTGCGCTCATTAACCAACATTTGACACAGCTGGCCGCGGCTTTTCCGATGACGAAGTTTGTACGTGCAATCGCCACCACGTGCATTGCCAACTATCCGGAACGAAATGTGCCGACCATCTTCGTGTACTACGAGGGCCAGCTGAAGAAACAGTTCATTGGGGCCGTCGAGCTTGGTGGACCTAATCTAACGTGCGACGAGCTGGAGTATATGCTCGGACAGGCCAAAGCAATTGAGAGTAATATCAAGGAGGACCCACGGGAGTCGAAAAAGATCAAAGACAAACTGTTTGCGGAACTATCGGACAACAATGATTGGTAGGAGGAGACCACGCGTTTTGAAAGATGTCGGCATTTTTCTACAAAATTTAATAAAAACATCTGCTATTTATTGAATGCAAACACGTGACGGTTTTCTATTGATATCACAAAATAGAACCACAGCAAAACATTAACTAAACACATTTATCTCCTCCAAGACAAAGTTGCCAATTCCCATATGCATAGGAATTACATCGTTTGCACTAGATGTAGAAGAAATAATCGTCCAGGCAGATCAACCTGACTGCACCCAGCGCCACTACAGAATCTGCTGTAATGGCCCGTCAATAGAAACAACAAAATCATTTTAACAAAGTTAATGTTCCATTTGCTCCAACATATCTATGTATTTTTCTCCATTAACAATGCATCGATAAAGTCAGATTGCTTAACAAAATACCTGTTACCATCAGTTTTTTTTATTATTTGTGAGTGTGTTTCAATCCATTCCTTTCCCTACAAAATACGACCCCGTCCATTTATGTTAAAAATGCGTACGCCTATGAACATATAATCGTTGCTGATTTTATCCATTTTGATCGAACATTGTTGCTTCCTATGCGTAGCACTTAGAAAGCTAGTATGATGTGGAGCTCCATGTGTTGTTCTGAGGATGGAAAGAGAGTGGGAAAGGGAGGGCGGGTTTGTGGGGAGATGAATTGCGTATGACGGAGATGTAGATTGGTGGATCCTGGCACGACGTTCTCTCTCTCTCGCTAGCTTACCTAAACACACATTACACCTAATAGCATACGTACACCGTCGGGGTTAGAACTTTCAGCTAACATTCGGTCCTCAATCCTACAACAGTATGTCGCACATGTAATTCTGCTTCAACATTCCCGTGAACTATTCACTGAGGATTACAAGTACATTACCAATTATTAAAGATATATTTACCAATAACGCAGCAAAGGCGGGGGAGCGTAATCGTACCGTAAAGGGAGAACATATATGAACTTTTGTGTTTTAACTTTCAATCATCGATTTTTAGATTTTGACCGTAATTAAATCAATGCACTTTTTTTAGTGGTACTAGCAGCACTAGATTAAGTTTGACGACGGTTCGGTCCTAATAAGATGCTTTCCTTTCATTCAACACTGGTGATACAAACGGGTCCGATAGAATTTGAATCGCGGTTAAAATCAAGACACCGGGAAAGAATGAAATTACAACAATTCCTTACAATAGAAAAAGACACACCACGGACGTAGTAGTGTGTTACAGAGCATTCGCGTGTGACATTATGTACGTTGATGTACAGTATTTTTTTTTCTTCTAGCCAAATCCCTTCTCAAAATTCAGCATTGTGACGCTCCATTCCGTCAACCCATCCACAACTGACCGGCAGCTCTTCCCCTTCACCGTACAACATCCGCTCCCCCACGTTATACCCACGATCACTCATTCGCACAAGATCACTGGAAACATTGCTGAAACTTTAACTTTGAAACTTGTTGCAGGTCTGAATGATGGACGTTTTTCGCACCGGCACCGTTTCGGGAGTCGGTATCGCTTCACCGGTTGGAACTTTGTTCGCAAACACCTGCTTTACACCGCCGCCCTTTTGTTTGGCCATCTGGTAATCCCCGGAGTCGAAGTATTTTTGACCTTTCTGTAGGCGCTTCTGCAGAAACGCAGAATGGCCGCCCAATCCGCGCGGACCGCCCATACCAACATTTGAGCCGTACTTGGCCTTCATCTTTTCCTCTTCCTGCTTTTCCAGCTCACTGACCGATTGTTGTTGCTCCTGAGGGGTCTGTAATGGGTATTGCCAAGTGGTGAAATAAGGGTGGTCCCGTTTTGCAAATAACAACAATTTTTTTAAAGAATTACTTACATCCTCAGATTGCTGATCTGCTGCTACCTCAGCAATAGCGGTCTGCTGTTCTGTGCTTTCTTCAGCGCTCATGATGCTTGTGATGCCCTGTACAATGCTTCTGTTACAATCTGAGAGAGCTGAAAAACAAGCACGCATTATTATAAACTTGCATGTGACAACCTGCATTACACGCTGCTGCTTATGAAAGGAAGAAATAAACTAATTTCTAGTAGGAAAAATAAACCAATCAAACACCCATCAAAACATGTTTGGACATGTGCAGGATAGAATTTTACACGTTTCTAACATCTAACCTCTCGACAAAAAAGTTTGTTTTTCATCGAACCCTGTATTTGACCAAAACTAAACAGTGAATTGTATCCATTCGACACTCGGCAATCGACTACTGAAGGGCATTGAGAATGGATATCCTTGGAACGGTAGCTTTGTCAGTGTTGCACGCTTCGATTAGCTGCTGTGCAGTCCGGGCAAACTGTGCACGTATGAGCTTGTTTCGACTAAACTACCCTTCTAATCATATATTACAAAATGCAAACTGATGTGAGCATTGTGTTCGTTTGATCTCAACATTTTCAATTGGTTATTGAACAGCCACACATCTTTTCTGCGTAGATATTTATCGGCAGATGATTATGGTGAGGAGCACAAACTTAGCAATTCATGTTGCTTTTTTCCTGGGCACTGAAGTTACTCCTCTTATTTCGTGTAATTTATTCAAGATTAATACCACAGCTAAATTATGGTGAGGAGCACAAACTTAGCAATTCATGTTGCTTTTTTCCTGGGCACTGAAGTTACTCCTCTTATTTCGTGTAATTTATTCAAGATTAATACCACAGCTAAGATAACAAAATTACATTACACATAAAAAAAGTTTTTAATCCAATCAGAACGCTTAGAACAGTCAGCTCTGTCTAGAAATATCCTTCAACATGTTTTAACCGCACACACACACTGGACGGACATGCAGGACGCATACGAAACGGCAATGGACGACGCGAACGATATGGATGCCGTAAGCTTGTTTTCTTCCACATACAGATGTTGAGTATTTACCGTGCACTCTACTTACATTGAGATCGTATGTACAATGTAGATGATTATTTTCTTCGAACGACAATTTTGTTGATCATACAAGGTAGAATATTACCAACTGTGATCGGGTTCTATATAATAATATCGCAATACGCTGTGTGTTTCCCGTCGCGTAATTTTTTTTTTTTGCACTCTTGTTCTAGTTCTCTTGCTATGCGTTTTTTTATGCGGCCTCGTACGGGCACCGAAAATAGTTGTGACGGTTTTTGACGTTTCGAGCGAGGATTCCCGCAAACCAAAACCCGGTTTTTGTAAGCTCGCTAACGTTCCAAATCGGTACGATTTTCCCTCGCTGGCGATGCTTTTTGTAAGTACAATAGAACGTCGATTATCTGGGCAGCTCGAGACCGGACGGTTTTCCGGTTAATCGATTTGCACGGATAATTGTCAAAGAAATCTCAAATTCATATAAAAATTATAAAATTCACTAGTTTTATAATTAATTATCTTTGAATTTATCGTTTATTCGTTAGTAGAATATTATTTTAATCAATAACTATAGGGTTAAAAACTGTCCATGAACAAAAATGAATTTCGAAAATACCTCTAGACACCATAGAGCTGCACAAAAAACTATTTGTTCACTTGACTATCGCTGCAAATTTTCACCGTCTGTTTGAACAACTGTCACATTTATGCGCTGAACCGCCCGACAGTTAATCCGCCCCCGGATAATCGACGTTCTATGGTAGTTGCGACGGTTTTTGACGTTTCGAGCGAGGGTTTTTTGAGGGTTCAAGATGGCCGCCAAAAAGCTCGCGCTGGTGTGTGATTGTGTTGGTGGACAAAGAAAAAAAAATTAAAGGGCCAAAAAAATAAATACACTCCACTACCTCCCCCACTTCCTCATTTCCCTCACGGGGTCCTACATTTCATGTGTGTGCCCCATATTAGCATCTGCGATCTGCCGTCTCACTTGCTCATACGTGTTCCGCTATTGCAGCAGCTGATCTGTTGGTGGCTTTTTATGTACAGTATTGATTTGCGGGTGATCTTGACGCTGAGGGAATAGGGGAAAGCCGGCATTGATCCTTAAACGGTGCTTTTATTAATGTATTTATTGTGTATTTTATTTTTGAGGCAACACTGCCATGCTTTGCATTTCCGGTGGCAATATCATTTTCAGAGCAATATCATCGGATAAAAATAACCTACCTTGCCTCAACTTCATTTAAAGTTTGTCAAATCTTTCATTTTCCACAAGTTACAAGTTAAAGGACATTTTTGTAAAATTTTACTGTTTATTGTACATTTCAATTTAAATTGCCAGCACGATTTTCGTCTTTAAACAAGATGCAGAAAGGGATCAAGTTGACATGCGAAGAAGTGTGTCAACCGTTCTTCAGTTTGTTGGCTGCCTCCTTTCACTCCTGGCTGTGTCACCCACTTAGTCCAACCCCAACCCCACCACTAGTATTAACATATCAAATACTCTGGATATGTTACAACTAGTGGTCGGACAAAGGATTCATTTTCCGGAGTCGAGTACGTGCCTATCGGAATCGATTCCAACCAGTGGAAGCAGCAGGTGCGCTAGGTCGGAGTCGGAATCAACGAGTTCGTGTCGATTGGTGCATGAAAGCATAACGACTTTGCCACATTAGTGGAGCGAGTCGGGTCGGCTCTTGAAGCTACTTTGGTCCGATGTGATTCAAACTCGCTCCTGGGTCTGCATTGGTTATGCTTGCTTGCACCTGCTGAACCTACTTGTACCTTTCGGTTCGACGCTAGCCGAATATCACAACCAGGGTGATGCCAGTAGGCAGTACATCACGTCGCACTTAAGCACCTTTTTGAAAAAGCATGTGTCCGGAGTTCCCTTACATGTGCAGTGCTGCCCTTACAAAACATATCGGAAGCTAACCGTGGTTCTCCGCTTATCGGTGTCTATCGGTTTGCATTCATTGCGATTCTTCTGGAACACCAAAAACTCTCTTAGGTGGGGCCGTAGTGCCGGATTTGTTCCGCCATACAGTTGACGATACCGGTGGAAGGTTGGCTTCACTATAACAAACAAACACATCCAGATAAGCGTACCATGTAACAATACCGAACTAATACAACATACCTGCCTCTTCCAAATCATCTCCTACAGCGTCACTCTTGTCACACACCATCAAATTTTGTTCATCTGCAAGGTGAAGAACAGCCCAAGCGCCACAGATTAAG
>AXCO02009837.1:0-15015 GCA_000473525.2 Anopheles melas
CATGTTATTGAGTCGTTCGAGTTGACGACTGTTCCACGGAACCGCCCCGTGGATCAAGATGTGATATGTGTAGATAACTTTTGTTGTTAAATCAACTTTCCGAGCAGTTTATACATACTCGCCTCTCTGATTTTATTTGCTTTCAACATTTCTTAAATGCAAATACACGATTTATTGTTTAACGCCAATCCTTTATTGGGATGTATTATTCGGTTGTTTTTTGTTATCTTCAGAATAAAAGGAAATAGCATTGTAACTAAGTGATTCTATTGAAATTCTTTCTGCCACTTACCAGTTTACTTGAAGTTATTAATGGCACGTCTCTTGTGAAAAACAAATACCTCGAATGGCAGAAACAGTCACAAACAAATGTTCAATCGATGTTGATTAATCCATGACTGAACAAGTTTTTCCTTCGACTCAATTTGCGGCTGTTGAAAACAATCCATGATATCAAAATGATAGTCAAGCTAGATAAGACAGACCAAGAGTAAAAGTTTTTCATGCTGGATGAAATGAAAATGAAAAAAAGAAAAGAATATCATTATTGTTAAGCCTTTCCATGGAATAGCATATACAAATTGTAAGAATCGGTAAAGATCGATTATGGTTATGGTGTAGTATTATACAAAAGCAGAAGTCAAAAAAAAGTTTTAATTGGTGAGATTGTGTTGAAATTCAACTTTGAGGGAAAAAAACATGAAATCGCCGAAAGCTTTTTTGAAAACGAAGCATATCTCACCGCATGGGGCCACTGGCTCTCAAGAAAGGATCAGAAGCGAACGGATAATAATAAAATAAATAATTTATTCGAAATTCCCCCGAAATACACGGGCGTTTGAAAAGAAGGTACATGCGACAAAAAAGGAGCACCCACGGTTTAGTGCTTTTGTTGGTGAGCTGGAGTTTGCTGCTGGTAGGCCAAGTCGTGGGCGTCCACGGTGAGCCGATGGTTCAGTTCGTTCGAGAACGACTCGACAAAGCCATCGAGTGCCCGGGCCCAGCCAGAGCTGTACGTGTCGACATGGTGGTGTGGTTCGGGTGGGTGAGCCACCACCTCGTAGGTGACGTACTTCTTGTGCAGCAGCTTCTTGATGCCGAGTATGCTCGCAAGCACCAGGGCCAGCTTGGACACGAGCAGCGCTTTGCCGACGAGCAGTGCGATACCCTTCAGCACGAGTGCACCGATCAGCACCGCCTTCATGACGACGGCGGCCAGTATAGGCGCGTACTGCTTTAGGCGACCGCGGCCCTCCTCGAACAGGCGGCGCGTATCCAGCGAAACGCCCAGGTTCAGTTTGCCGCCCTCACCGGAAGCTACCACTACGTCAGTTGCCCTGGTTGCTCGCCACCGAAGACTACGGCTGTGGATGAAGCGCCAGATTTTGTCCGCCACCATCACGCTCAGCTTGTGGTCGTCCGAGGTGGTCGCACGGCCCAGTACCGATATTTCCTCTGCGTCCGTTTCCGACAGCTGTTCGTCCGAGCTGGAAATGGCAAGAGGAAACCAACAGCGATTGTTAGTAGATTCTAATAGTACGACACAAAAAGTAGGAACTTCCACGCCAGAGGACACATAATGAGTCTACTACCATTGAAAGGCATAATGAAAGCCGTGTCAGAGCGAGAGGATATGCTGGACCCTGTCCACAAAACTAGTGATGGGTATAGTTGACCAAAAACCGGAATCGACTCCGATCCGACTCCGATAAATTCGGAATCGACTCCGGAAGGTAGGTCCGCGCTGCAATATCCGGAGTCGTTCGGAGTCGTCCGGAGTCGCCCGGAGTCGGAGTCGTTCGGAGTCGTTCGGAGTCGTCGGAGTCGTCGGAGTCGTTCGGAGTCATCCGGAGTCGTTCGGAGTCGTTTGGAGTCGTCGGAGTCGTCGGAGTCGTCCGGAGTCGCCCGGAGTCGCCCGGAGTCGGAGTCGTTCGGAGTCGTTCGGAGTCGTTCGGAGTCGTTCGGAGTCGTCGGAGTCGTTCGGAGTCGTCCGGAGTCGCCCGGAGTCGGAGTCGTTCGGAGTCGTTCGGAGTCGTTCGGAGTCGTCGGAGTCGTTCGGAGTCGCCCGGAGTCGGAGTCGTTCGAAGTCGTTCGGAGTCGTTCGGAGTCGTCGGAGTCGTTCGGAGTCATCCGGAGTCGTTCGGAGTCGTCTGGAGTCGAACGACTCCGAACGACTCCGAACGACTTCGACTCCGGTCGGATCTAGTGGTTCCATTTTCCGGAGTCGGAATCGAACTAGCAATAGTCGGAGTCGGATCGGAGTCGTGGGTGCGCTCCATACAGCACATCACTACACAAAACCTTTTGTGTTTGGTTCTACAGTGGAGGAACACTGTGCACGCTAGAAGCAACGGAAAGCTATGCAAAAAGGTCAAGAGTGTGAGTGATGCGGAAAGTTGATTGGGTTTGGCAACAATTGAGCCAGTTTCTCATGTTTGCGAACCGCATTAGCTTCATTCCCTAAGGAACCCATTGTCATTCCCTCAGGATTCCTCCATTATACTAAATCGGATTGCATAAGTCAGCAACAGAAGCGGAAACAGACCAAGTTAATTTTGTGTGAAAATGTTTGATTTGTGACCTCTCAATATTATCAAGCCTTCGGGGATTATTAAAAGGTTCGATTGACTTACGGGAAGAGATAAATATATTTAGTGGAAGGCCAACGTTCCTTTGATTTGACATACTAGCCTTAGAGCTTAGTTTTTAACGCTGTCAATTATATACCATCACGTACATTCCGTTTTGTAAGACACGACTAATGGCAATTTGATTAGATTAGAATTGATGAATGGTTTTTATCTATTCCAGAGGTTAATTGGTAATTTCGCCTACTCTTACCGGGTTTTCATTAGCTCAAAGCTATCCCCGAGACTGATGCTGGACTTTTTTAGCATCCGGTTCATGTAGGTGACCAGCTTCAACATCACGCACGAGCTGTTGTCCTTCTGCGTGCACTTGCCGCCAAGCCGGCGGATGAAGCTGTCCTCGAGTGCCGCCTTGCTCAGGGTACCATGTTCGGGTTCCTGTTTAATGGCGAAACCAGAGGGATACAAGAACGAAATTAGAAAGAGGGCACCCGTACACTGCACCGTTACGAAGATTTTCTCGCAAACTCACCAAATGGTTGACCACACCGCCACTATCAACGGCTGGATTAGAATCGATAAGCCCTACCAACACACACACTACCACCAGCCTTACAATGTACGTCATTTTCCTATCTGCAATGCACTTGAGGCGTCTTATAAGGGGCACAGTAACTATGACACAGTTTCTACGCTTCACACGATGACACGGTTCAGAAATGCACTTTTCACTCTCAAACACGATCGTACACAGGTTCACTCGATACCGGGCAACTGCAGCACATCTTGAACTTGGCAAAGACACAACAAAACTGTGTCCCATGGCGGAGATATCCCATTTATAAGCCCATCCGTTAATCGTCGATGAGGACACGGTAGCGTAAGGGTACGCGAATCTCCCACCGACAGCCAGAAGAACAAGCTTGGCTCATATCTTTTTTTTCCTTGGGATACCGGTTCCGTCGGCCATTTGTCCAGTGCAGCATCCACGCGAACAGGCCAACGTTAAATGGGGCCACACGAACGAAATGTGTGAGAAAGAGAGGAAAACAAAGAAAGAGCATACAACCAATACACCCTTCCAGGGCAGAGCTTACAAAAGCTGGCAAATCTTTGCCAACGGCTAATGGCTGTTGCGGATGCTGTTGGGAAGATTAAAAGACGCCAGGTCGCGCGACGCACACTTGGTGCGTAGTGAAATTGTTTTCCCACTACACCTTTCCCGGCCTGCCCGAGACAGAGTTGATATGGCTGAATCAAATGGGTGCGGGTCGGTAAAAATGCGTGCCAAATATCCTGCGAAACTCGCCCGATCGGATGCCATTTTTCCGTGGTCAGGCACCACGAGCAGACTTGTTTAGAAAACTCATCTCTATTTTGAGGGGTGAAGAAAAGGGCAAAACCAAATCAGAGGCGATCCGTGGCGTGCTTTGGGTTTGTAAAAGGCCCAGCCCACAGGGCCGCAACAACTTTCCATCACATCCGGCCGATCCGGATTGGCGTGAGGCTGGGGCGCGAGCGTGGACATCCATATGCTTTCGTTGGAGTACGATTTGATGCGATGCGATTAAATGTGCAAGCAGTCGTTTGCGGAGATTGCAGTTTTTTCTTGTCGTACGGGCAATGTCCTTACTTGGCACGATGCAACGGACGATTTTAACACAGACACTCTCACACACACACCAGGTCCTACGTTTCTGCGTAAGTGCTGTGCATCTTTCCCTTTCGCAGCTAAGAATGGAAGTGAAAATAGCAGGAATGCCAGTAGCGAGGCAGCATTTTCATGACGTTGTTTGGTATGGTATGGTAATAATAGAAAACGGGATTTTATATTAACATTGTGAGAACCAAACAAAAAAGCCAGCTTGCAAGCGCTAGCATAAAGAACAAGGCAACTTCACTGCAAAACACCGGATGTATGCTTATTCTCGGTATCTGGACATTGGTTTACCATGAAGAATTTAGTGCTTTGTATTCGATTTCAGAACCATATCTATCTATCCACGTATCTTCATTTATATCTTCATTTCTTCATTTATAGCATAGCTTACAAAAAGAACATAAACATAAGCTTACCTTATTAAGCTTACATAAGAAAACATAAACAATAATATTTTTGTCCATAAATGTACCCTATTAAACATTTGTTTAATTTAATATATTTTGTACATAACACGTAATTTATGCTTTGTAATTTATTAGTTCAATTGTTGAAGTTCTTTTAAATATAAATTAAAAAAAATCATGTATAGAAATAAACTAAAAGAAAACGTAAAGAAACCTATCAACTGGAGTCTGACATACTGTACACCAAGTATTAGAAACTTATTTAAATTTAAAAAAGATCGAAAATTTTTATTCTTAATACATTAAGATTGGATGTTTCACTCTGAACGAAACTCAATACCATGTATTTCGTTTTTGCAGTTTCACAGCTACACTGTGACATGCATTTGGATCAAAAGATAATTTATAAAAAAAACCTTGCCATTTTGTCGTAATCTATAGCATACCATCTAATGAACAGTATTGTTTTTCCTATATTCATTTCAATGTGCAAAACACTTTTGTTCCTATATACCATACCTTTCTTAAGCCGTAATTATTTTATTGAACTCGTTTTCTTAAGAGTTTTTACTATTTTACTAGCAAATTTAAACTTTGGTCTGCAGATAAATGCAGTTATTTTATTGTGTGTATAAATCAGTGTCAGAAATAATGTGTCATTTCTCTTGGCTTCTCCTCTGCACTATCAAAGAAGTTATGTTTGTTTTTACGAAAAAAAATTTCATACCGTTTCTTTTTACAGCTAGTGCAAAGAAACAACTGAAAAAGAACAGTGTAAAGTGTTCACACGAATGACTCGCCGTTCCACTAGACATCAAGTGGAGTAAAACACTAGCAGTCAGTAAAATGATCGAGCCCAGATCGTACTTTGTCCTGTTACAGTGTACGTGATACTCGAACGGTATGAATGATAAAAGCAATAAAAATACAAGACTAAAAAGGAAAAACTTAGCCAAGGGGAAAGCGCAGCCTAGTTCCTCACTGTGCCATCACCCAAGGGGCTGTATCGTTGTTTGTTTTTCTTTCCCGAATGCTGGTTACATTTTCTCGGATCGCCCACCAAGCCGAACCTTCGAAGCTTAACGACAACTTCGTCTTCCTTTATTTCATTCATCATAAGCATCATCATCATCATCATCTCGAGCGCTCGAAATGGTAGTTTGCGTCTAGAAGCGTTTCGAATATCGTGCGCTATGGCGTTGATAAAAGCAATGGGTCGAGTTTTTCACTTTTTTTGTCAACATCTTGGGATGATAACGTCCGGGAGTGATTGTTTTCTTCGCGAAATACTCGTTATATTGGTAGGGTAGGATAGTGATGGACGTAGCTTTCATTGATAAATCACGATTTTTATGCTTCGTTGTGCGTTTTTTATTTGATCGTCCATTCGGTTGACATTCTTGCGTGAGGCGGTACTCACATCGTCCCTGTAAACGACATCTTTTACAACGTGCGTGACCACGAATTGAGGTTGCCCTTGAGGTAGGCTACGCAATCCAGTAACACAGACGAAGCGAGCGATGTAGATGAAGTTTGTTTTCCTTTATAGTAACCGGATTGATGTTGCTTCCACTTTCGTCGGAGCGTATGATCGTTTCCGTCAGCAAAACGATGCAAAACGGATGGTCAGTTGTACTGGAGCATTGATCTCGCTAAATCACTGTGAGCTTCGACCAATAACCAAAACAAAGCAATGCGTTGCTTCAAACCAATTAAAGGTTTCGAATTGAAATCGAATTGATTGATGGGAAAAGTCCAACCGTTATTAGCGTATTCCTCGGTAGTCTACAGAACAAAGAAGAAAAAAGCGAAATGGAAGCCCCGAAAGCGTCTGATGGATCGATGATGGTACCATCCGTTGTCAGGTTACGAATAGTATAGCTAAGAGCCTGCAACCATTGGATCGAACAAGGATGAATAGCTCTGAGAAATATGATGAATCCGAAGATGGATGTGGTGGATACGAATACAGTCACGGCAGTGAAGAAGTAGCAGAGAGGACAGCTGTTTGATCCGTTGGAGGATTTTCCGTCTGGAGCACTCCGTTCCGGGGGGGGCCATCGTAATGGGAATACGAAATAAATCTTACCCAAATGGGATTATCCAGCGGGCATGGTGTTTTTTTCGTTGGCATCGCCTACGATTCCTTTTGATCGTTGTCATTTACACGCGGAATCGATTTCAGGCGGAAAGTAAAACACTTTCAGCACGATACCGGCTAGCTTGTTTGGTCATAAATCTGTTACCGAAATGATACGGATATACGGGTCGAGCGAAGGTCGTCTAAGGATAACATCAGAAAAAGAGCTCGTTCTGGTTAGGATTGTTTGGGTTGAAGGTGAAGGCTTAATTGCTATTTAGTGTGATTGAAATGGGGATGAGATCTATTCAAACCCGGTGCCTTATATCTGATTGAACGGAAATGTTAACTTACCTTTGGAGAATCTTTCCTCTCAGTCATTTCAATACTATTAAGAGAACGATTTCTTTGAAACAAAGGTTCTATGAAATATGGTTACATTATTTCTGTGTCGAGTTCAACCATGTTTTTGTGTCGAATTTTTTGATCGCATGTATCTGGTTACTGGAATTCAAATCAATTATAATAAAGGTTCGCGGGAAATACTGCTCTAGAATTTCCAATCAAGATTAAATGATTACAATGAATTTCTTTCAAGTATCTCAAACGTGTTTGAAGGAGAATCTTCCTGAAATGTTTTGAGTTTCATAAAATTTTCAATTATGACTCTGCTCAAAGTTATCTTGAACTCTGTACATTACTCTCTACTGAGTTGTTCGTATATCTGAGATTTAGATAGGCTCATAACTCAGTAACTCATAAGTTTTCTTCTTTGCAAGAACACTCAGTCTTTTGGTAAGGTTATATTACACACTCTTTTTTTCAGAGTTTCAGCGCAGTTAAGTTGTCTCACTATTATATATTATAAAATATTATAAATATTATACAGTTAGTTCCGAATTAGATATCCTATCACTATGCTCTCTGTTCTTCTCTAGGATTAAAATCGTTTTTCCACCGCAAAGGTGGAAAATTACACAAGTGTATGTATTGAAAATACAAAGTAAGTTATTATTTGGAAAACTCATGATTATTTCAGACATAAACACATATTTCATTCAATAAATACTTGCAGTAGTACTGAATCATGAGATTGATGCTACTTATATTCTTAATAGCTAAAATGCTTGGTCACAAACTACTTGGTTCTAAAGATCATGGTCACAAAAAGCGAATTCGCAAAATTGTTATTCGCAAATGTTACGTTGCAGCAACTATCAGAGGATTGTAGCCGCATCGCCGCACTAAAATAGCCGACAATGCAGGATTTGTGGCGACAGGTATTTTTACAGGCGAAATTGCGAATACAAATCACACACGTGTCAAGATTGTGGAATAGTAGGGAACCGCAAATCGATTTGGAACATATCTGTACTGCCCATCGCCGTAGGCATCAAACCATAAGTACGTGAACGTGCTAATAAATCAAAAGAAAACCAAGATTTTATTCGATTCGGGATCCGATATTACGATCATAAATCTACCCTTGTGAAAAAGCGCAGGAGAACCAATATTAAATATATGATAAATACTTACAAAGACAGTATCTGCATGTACCTTGTATCCTCTACCTTTAACAACATGGCGCGTGGCTATCAAGTCGATACTTTATGTACCGACTTTAAAGCAGCTTTTGACTCCATCTGCTCAGCTTGTTTACTTTCAAAACTAGATTAAATGAAAACCGATCCACTTCTGTCTTGGCTTAAGTCGTACCTTTACTGTATATCATATAAGGTCAGAGCTGAAAATAGTTTTTCCTATCCTTTTATCGTCTTATCTGGAGCGTACTTAATCCCCTACTTATCCTACTATTTATCAACGATTGTGTAAATTTTCTTCCCCCTGATGGTTGTCTGATTTACGCTGACGACATCAAAATTTTCCTGCCGGTGTCTTTGTCATCTGATTTTGTGCCTCTACAGTACTTCCTCGATTGTTTTAATGTTTGGTGTACTCCAAAAGTCCTATTCTGTCTCCTGATAAATATTGTGTTATTTCATATGGTCGATCGTCCAATACAGGGTTTCTCAAGCCAGCCCAACATCGTAACACTATTTTTCGAAGACGTTTAACGATTGTCATCATCGTACATACAATTCGAATCCGTAAACTCTTTTCGAGTTAGTAACACTAGGTTTTGAACGCGTAAAATCCCAACTCGAATCTGGAAAATGTATGTTGGCAGTCTTGTCACTCCCCCCCCCCCCCCCGTATAGACCCCCCGTTCCTTATTCCTTCCCGCCAAACTCGTCATGGTCAGAATGACCCTTTCTTGCGCGCTCTTCCTGCATTTAACGACTCGTATCACCTATTCGACTTCAACGTCCCAGTTTCTCAATTCCGCTCCCGTTTTCGTGATTCCTCATCCCATATGTCTCTCTAGTTTATAAGAAAACATGTTTATAACCCAGGGCCGGTCTGGTGGTACAGTCGTCAACTCGTACGACTTAACAACATGCCCGTCATGGGTTCAAGTCCCAAATACACCGTGCCCCCATACGTAGGACTGACTATCCTGCTATGGTAACAATAAGTCACTGAAAGCCAAGCTCACTTCACTAGTGGGTACAGGCAGGCCTTGACCGACAGCTGTTGTTGTGCCAAAGAAGAAGAAGAAGAAGAAGAAGTTTATAACCCTAGAGGCCAACAAATTATTACTTAATAAATAAATCAATAAATAAATCTGTAACTAACCTTGACTTCATGGGAAATTTTAAGGAATAATTGGAGTAATAACAAAAACAACTTCAATCCATATAGCTCGCGTAAATCTTTTATAATAGAGTGCAGACATAATTGAATCATTTGCCTTTTGATCGTTACCAATGAATGCGTTTTGTGAACCAGTTTCAATAGCGACAGCAAATGCGTAAAATTTAGAATCAAAGTATCGCAGCGCTTTTAAAGGATATGACAGTGGATTTTATTTTACAAACGGAACAACCTCCTTTGCTTGCTTGCAAAAATGAAAAATAATAATACTATGATCTTTATTTAAAGAGGCTGTAAAGTTTAAAATGGAGTAAATACGATCAAAAAATCTGAAAAAAGAGAAAAATCAAAGCAATATGAAAAAAACGCAAAAGAATTAGCAAGAAACTACTATTGGTGTGATACTTTGCAACGAACATGCAAGAGATGAATCTTTCTTTAGTTGTAGCAATTCACTCACTCACGAATTGATTACTTTATTTTACACGTCATAAATATTTACACTAGCATGGCATTAACACGCAAGAATGAACACGATGTGATGCACGATACAAAATGTGACAACTTCCCCGACCGTCTGCCTTTAACTCTCAGCCTTAACGTCCTTGCCGCTGCTACGATACTGTTCGGAGTAGCCTTGATAAGCGAGATCATCTCCAAACTTAACATTGCCGCCTTGCAGATCGGCCCGTCCCGAGTCCCGATAGTAGTTACTGTACGGCGAGGCATACCCACCGACATCTGGCCGAGAGTAGTGATTCTGCCCGGCGTACTCCTTGAACGGGCTGTAGCCGATTGAACCAATGCCCTGTGGTGAGTACTGCGGCTGATAGCCACCGGAGAAGATGTCGTTCGTGCAGCAGCTCTGGTTTGGTTTGAACAGCTTCAGATACCCTATCACACCCGGCACGACGATGGCCAGAAAGCCGAGCAGCTTCTTAAAGCTAGCCAGTCCCAGCACGAGAGGCAGGAACAGGAGCAGTTTCAGCTTGAACACCTTCAGTATCAGCAGCAGTGGAATGAAGATCTTCTTTAACCGATGCCGAGTAAACAGCGGTGCCTTCTTGTCCTCTATCACGTCAATCTCATCTGAAATTTCGTCGATGAAGCGCGCGGAGTACCGTCCTTCTTCCGTGATGTCATCGGGGATGTGGAATTCTAGCGCCGTCGACTTGACAAAACGCTCCAGCCGCCTAAGGGCGTACTTGTACAACAGCTCCCACTCGGAGTCAGAGTGTCTCGATTCGCCCACAAAATCGTAGCCTTCCTGTGCCAATGACCGGAGCTGTGTTTCTGGTAACCGAACAAGCCTAGCATCGCTGGTAAGTCTGTGGAAGGAAAGTAATCAATTGTTTGGTTAAACGAGATAAAAAATGCTTGAGCCTAACATCAAACACTTACTGGTACTGCTCCTTGTCGAAGAATTCGCCGAACGTCTGAAGGGCCTGGGACTTGAAGCATTCGGCCAGCTCTCCGTTCAAGCACTGCGCGTTCGTGCGTGCCAGATAGGGATCCACATTGCCACCGGTTCCAAGCCCGATAAAGTCGAACAGGTTCTTGCCCTGTCGCCGCTCCTCGCCGACGGCAGGCGGTTGTTGCGGAGGAAGCTGAGATGCACCGTTACTCGCGCCAGACGTTTGATCAGGTAGCTTGATGCCCTCTGGCAGGCCCGGAGTCACACAGCACGATAGCAGTAGAACTGCCAGCACACTGATGGCCGGCCCTGACCATGTTCCTCCCCAATTTGACCGTTTCACGCGTACGTGCATCTCTGCAAAGGATACCAAAGAAAATTGGACTAAGTACGCAATCCGATGGATTGTTTGTGGGTCGCGCCAGTTTCCAGCCGGTGTGTAGACCGACCAGCTAGCAATGGTTCACGATGTGGCCCAACTCTCTCCTGCACTCTCAGCCGGGCTCAGTCACACCCGCGACTGATGGCCTCACCTGCAAACACCCGTGCTTGCGCTTATGCTCCGTGTGCTTTTCTCGCTTCTCAAATTGCTTTCTCAGCCTCTGCTCGTTACTGATGTGCAACAAATCGGCAACAATACGCCGACCTTCCTTCCCACTATCTTACGCTCCGATAAACTCATCATCCTAACCAACGCACGTCATCAGGCGTGACGCTGACCAGCAATGCCAACACGTCAGCCGGCAAAGATGCCACTATCTTACGCTCCGATAAACTCATCATCCTAACCAACGCACGTCATCAGGCGTGACGCTGACCAGCAATGCCAACACGTCAGCCGGCAAAGATGAACCACTGCATGCCCGTTGCGCGCCTACATGCAGCAATCGGTACTGGGACGAGAAATACCCTTCGATCGATCGATCGGGGTAACCCACTGGACGAGCGCACGTGCGCTACCGCGCTAGTGGAAAACTGCTGCAGCTGGCCGCAACCCAAAAACGGGCGGTACACATGCGATCGGCAAGCGCGAAAAGCGGAACGTTTGCAGGAAAAACTCGTCTCACGAGTCTCGCACAACGAACGGCATCGGTGCAATGCGCTCCGGAGAAGCTATAAGATAATGTATAAGAAATGTATATGATGTATAAGATGATGTATAAGAAAGCCGAGCGATCGGTGGAATTCGATTTTCTCTCGAGTGATCTCGATCTCCGCAAAGAAAGGGGGGTGGAAAGTGGTCAGACCAGTGGACATATTTAGTGCACAAGCAGTGTGAGCGCGAGAGTGTATGTGTAATCGTACAATAACACGAAACAAGTGTCAGTGTGCGTTGTGCAATGTGTAGTCCATAATTACGCTCAAAATTGTACGAATGTATCATGCATGTGGGACTAATGATTCCAGCGAAAAAAAAAACCATCATAACAGCCCAAAGATGTGTTCATTTACTGGGCCAAGTGTGCGTGTAAACCATCGGAATCGAACACACGCAGATTATGTTCAGCTGTTTTTTTCGCTTGAAACTATGTTTTCTTTTCGCCGGAATGGCCCCAGGAGAGTGCGCAGTTTTTCTTGAATTACTATGAGGTGGGCAATACGAGTCATCTGTTTTTATAAAGCTTGCTTGCTTTTCCCTGGAGGCAGCCACAGTGAAAACAGCACACCGTTTCCTAGAAGTAGCAATCGCGTCAGTAAATGTCATGGCCCGGACATCCTTCACAACTGTTACATTTGCTAGGCGAAAAATTTCGACGAAATGCACCGAAACTGAGCCATAATTGGGAACCAAGTCTCATCGCTACATACCAAAACGGCACAGGTTTAGTTGGGTGAGTGCCATTGGGGATTTCGATAATGGATGGCTGCCTCTTTCGACGAGCTGTTTGTCAGTCATGTGACACATTTTACATTCGTCATGCCGTGGGATGTGTTTGTCGTTGTTTTGTTTGCCCCAGCTGAAAGTTTTAGCGAATGGCGTGTGGGATAACCTACAATTCTTACAATCAAACTGGTATTACAGCTGAACGACTAACGGTAAACATTATTATAGGTGTCACGAGATAATTATCTTTTTTGTTCCTTTTATTGCAGAATCTGCAATAGATAGCAGTCCCAACATTATGTTTTTATGATATGCGTGCAACATAGCTTAGGCAGAGAAAAAAAACTACTGTTCGTTACTGTTCGTTCGTTAAAAAATACTACTGTTAAACCAACTTTTTCCAATTTTCTGCCATGAAGCTGAACACAAATATGAATGTCAGACGTAGAGGCATTCGGTCGAGAGGAGCTTTCCCTGCGGGCTTCAGCCGTTCCAAATGTAGGCAACAGTTGATTATGTTTGCTCAATCAACCCTTTTCGTTAAGCATAACAAAAACACACTCATAACGAAAGCATCACGAAAGCGAAAAAACTTCTTCCGCCTGGAGGAGATTGGCTTCATAATTCTGCATACCGTTTCATCATGTTATGTTACGCACAATGCTGGAATTGAAATTGTTGAAGTAACTTGAAATGAAATGGAAAATAGCTCCCGTACGGCGAACAATGCCCCCACCCCTTCCCACTAGTTTGACACCACCGATCAATCACGATTCACTTTCACCCAGCCAGTCACCCACTCGCTCAGCCAAACTGTTAGAACTTTCCGTTTCGAGAACCTACGAAATTATCCTTTTCCTCGAGTGTCGCTTCAGTCTGTCACCCTGCGGTGCACGTGGCGCAAGGCCAAACTCGCTCGACGTCAAAACATCCTCCCACTCGTGGCATCCGACAAGCTCCCCGACACCCCAGCACAAGTAAACACACTCACGTGTCACGTACGGCAATGGGCCCGAAAGTTGGCTGCACTTTCACTTGCTCACTTTCCAAATTGTCAACCGTTTTGCGGCCTTTTTATTCACTGGGCAACACCGGTGCCGTTGGTCGTTGCCAGACCGGGTGATACCAGTACCAGAACACTGCCAAGAGTTTGCCGATGCTGACTGTGCAAGAATGGCACTGTGGTTGACCGCCGTTCGTCAATCACCATGCCCAAACGCTACAGTTTAGGCGGCCTCATCCCGCACGGTGGCGCTTTATCGCTTGAACTAGCCGCGACCTCTCCAGCGGCACCCGCGTGTGTCTGAACCGACGCACTAAGACCCTACGAATGGGTGCGCCAAAAGCCTGCCCGGGTCGCTCGGCCCGTTCGGTCGTTTATACAAACCATCAAGAGAGACAAGAAAGCAGAGACCCCCTTGTCGATTGGAAAGAGAGTCTCTGCGGCAGTGTGCAGCGCGCCACCAAAGGAGAAAGGAGAAATGATGCCGAGCTGTGTAGTCGATCCGAGCAACCCACGCTATGCCCACCCGGCCGGCCCGTGAAACGAATTTTCGTGAGTGTTTCGTGTGGAAAATCGAACCCAAAACTCGCTCCACTCCATCCCTACTTTACAAATCAGTGGAACAAGCTAATTGCATTAAGGTTTCATTGTTTCATGATCGGAAACACGGTGGAAATGCAAACAAATAAACCCCTGTGTGTTCGGATCCGTCCGCGAACCGGCTGCAATCTTCTCTTTTTCAGGTCCGTTGCATTCTCTACTCTCCGCTCTTGTGTATGAGTAGTTCGCGGGTAGGGGTTGAAATAGCATCAAACCGGTTTTGGAGCCGTAATTCCATAACGGCAAGAATCGCAAATGGTGGTATGTGAGTAGGGGCCGGTAAGGCGGCACACTGTATTGACGGTAAACACATTCTTCCGTCCTAGCATATGGCTTGATGTTGCGAATGAAAATGAAAACGAGCGTAATTTTTTCCCATCCATGCTTATGCGATTCGATTAACAGTGAAAGCATATACCATGTAATGCAAAACTGTTTGGATGCTTTGTTCTTTGTTCTGCATTTTAATAATATATTTTTTATACTCATACACTTAATTCAATTGAACGATTCCATTGATTCGTTTAAATGCTCTTTAAATACGAAATGAAACAAGATTGAGCGCATGTTATTAAATTAAAAATTATCATGGAAGGAACGCAGAACATTGTGATCATATTATTGTTGGTGCATTCAATGGCGGATTTACGGTGTTGGGGGCCCTAAGCGTTAAAAGGAGTGGAGGCCCCCCGGTTGGTGTCGAGCCGGGGGAGGGGGGGGGGG
>AXCO02009845.1:0-14406 GCA_000473525.2 Anopheles melas
TACCCGTTGGTTGCGTGTGTCTTATTGTTTGACTACTTTTGGTACGCTTTACCACAACTGTGGTCGCGTAGTGGCATATGTGGCCCGCGGCACCAGCCAGGTATGCGTGTCATTTGTAACGAATTCGATGATTTACTGATTGGATAATGGGCACCCCCGGGGGGTGTTTGGTGGCGCATTACCCCGTTTCGGTGGCAACATATATCCGTCTATTTAGTGGTTGGAAAATCCGAATCCCCGTGTCGGAAACTATTACGCTGAAGCCAAATGACTGGGAGGCGGGAATGGAGCAGCATGATTTGAAGCGGTAAAACAAGGCCCGCAGATAGCGATCGCGATGGATGGGTTTTGGTCGGAATCGTTGGAGTTTAGTTTAATCACTGGCAAAGAATCATAAACCTTAAATGAGAATTAAAGAACCTGTAATATCTTAGGGGCTAGGGGAGGTTACCTTTAATTTAGGGCTCTTTCTGATTTCCTATAGAGTATATCAAAATTCCAGTGATCTCAATTTCACTTTCGTTACAATTTTGACAATCAAACTATTGATCCTAACTTGTCCTTCCGCAATAAAATATAGTAAAACATTTTTAGGTTATTCAATTTTCATCAACAGCCAACTCCACCGGCACAAATCAATGAAGGATCAATAGTTCAACAAAACCTGGTTCGAATTATTTTCCCCCGAATCCTTATCTAATTGCTCGCGCACCAGTTTATCGATAAACGAGCAACTACGATGACGGTACATTTTCAAGAACCAGCTTTTCCAATAAGCCGCCAAATTTCAGTACGAAAACTCATAGAAGCCGAATACTGAAGCAGATATCATGACTGTCTGATTTCCGTTTTGGGCACTGACAACGGTCCTGTTGATACCGATAATCGCCAAAAACCCCTGTTCTACTTCAATAGAAGACTCCTCTGTGTTCTGCCACGATAATGCGCGCGATAATGAAAGGATAAAAATAAATGTTTCATACCTTGATTTTTGTTTTGCTTCTTTTAGATCTTTCTAGTTGTTGAGTTTGTCTGTGTGTTTGTTTGTTTGTTTGTTGGTTGTTGGTGTTTGCATACGCCCTTTGTACAGGTGGGACGGTATTTTCAAACACTATCGAGCACATTGGTTTCAGTTTCATGTGAGCTATCGTTACGGTTGGAACTGTTTCAAGGAAGGTTCTAGCTTGAAAACTATCAAGCGGGAAGTGCTAATTATTTTTATCAGTTTATTCGAAGTGAAATTCTATTCTTGTTCAACCTCTTTCTTTACGTTCCACCTGTGTCTGGAAGGAGAACGTGATATAGGGGTATTTTTTTTTAATTGAGGAGTGTTTCCCGCCTTGATTGATTGTTGATAACTTCCAAATTCATTCTAACTGATTGACACCAGCAAAAGGATACAACATGAATCGCCAAACGTTTCGTGGTGGCATGGTGAGTGTAGTTTTGTTTGTATAACAAGTGACTGTATATTGTTTTGAGTATGACGGCTTTTCAAGAGCCATACTGTTAACACTTCTTGTATGTTCCTAACGATTAAAGTGTACATATAAAATGATTTTTTTTAAATAATTTTGGACTATTATCTGATATAGTATGATGCTAGTGTGTAATGGTGAAAAGTCTCTAGCTGTTTGAAAACTAAAAATACATAACAAAGTGTTTCGTGTTCTAAGCAAATTACTTTAATTGCTTCACTACGTGCAATGATAGCAATTTCGCAAAAAAAAAAATGGACTGGAGAAAGCATAACGACTTGCCTTGCGCCCTTGTGGAAGTAACTGATGTACGAAATGTTCAGAAAGAATTCACAAACTGTCAACGAATGGAACGTTTTAATGTTGGTTTTGTTGTGCTTGCGTTTTAGCTGTGTTGAAAGAACGCAAGGAAGTATTTCTTTTTTTTTTAATTGCAACAAAATTGGCCACGAAGGATCACTGAAGGTTTAATTGAATAATTTTTATCACATTAAAGCTATCTAAAACTAACTAAAAATATCTAAAACATCATAGCCATCTAAATCATAAAAGGGATAATTTCAAATAGTGATTCCCGAAAGATTAATTTTAAAATTAAGATTAACCCGAAAAAGCTAATCACGACAATGATTAGCACACGATTAAAATTATTAAAATTTTAAATTAAAAAAAAAAACAACAATTAATTTTATATAATCAATTTAGTCAATTAATTAATAATAAAAATGTAATTAAAAATAATTCCAAATGATTTTAACTGGAACGTAAGCAAAATGAACGTAATTGTTTTTAATAAAATAAGAAGTCATTAGAAAGTGTTACGATAAGTGCATGTATTGTTAATTGGTTCATTAATAGACCATTTTTACGATACAAGAAATGTGTTTAAACGTGCGTGTTGTGAGCAGTAGAATAACAATCATCAAGCTCTTAACGAAGGTTTAAAACACGAGTGCCACTGTCAATAATGTAAAAAAGCTGATCTACTAGATCGGAAGCAATGGACTTAAACGGGACTAAAAAGCGTCCTCACAGCAAAACCCAAAACTGGAAAGAAACACAAGCTCCCGAACGAACACAATCAAAATAAACACAAAAAGTGCGCGCCCTTCGAGTTCGGCTCGTAAAACACAGAACCTCCGTATAAACCACATTCAATATGACATAAATCTAATAAGATAATCGATTTTATGTGTTTTGTGGTTTGTTTTTGCGTTTATTTCTCCTTCCGTAAAAACCTCACCGGCGGTTCGATGAGTTCGTTTGCGTTCTGCCACCGTGTTCCGCGTGTTTGAAATTCCCCCATTGCCTCTTTGTATCCCCCAGCTGGCGTTCGTTGTTCCGTAGTCTTTTGTTGACGAGCATGATTTTACCGGTTTCCGGCCGTCAAACTGTGGGGGGAGGCGGGCAAAGATTTATGATGTTTCCTGGTCCACTCCTGGGCTGGGCGGCTACGAGAGACGAAGCCAGCAGCGCATAGGAATTTGAGTTCAATTTTGTCAATAATTGAAAATTTCACCACACGAAAGCCGGTCTATTTTGCGAGACATTACGCTCAAGGTTGTCTATGGTTCTACTGCTGTTCCTACTTAGTGCAGCTCAATGTAACAGGAAAGCTGTGTTCTAAAAATAAAATGCATCCGATCTTTTTCGGGAGGGAAGAAGTGTTAGTACACAAAGCAAATACTTTATTTACATCAAGTAATAAATAGATGCGTTAAAAGCAATAAGATACAAATCAAAAAATGAAATCTAAAATGATATGATCTGCTTGTGATCTATTTGCAGCAACGCGCCAATCAGCGCAAGATGAACAAACCGATGAACAAAAAGCGTCAGAAAGGATCGAAACCGGTAATAGACGAAATAGAAGTAGCGGGAAAGAATCTACGAGATGAAGCGTTAAAGTACATGAAGGTAAGCGAATTAAACGTAATTAATGGAAATTCATGAGCAGATTTAAAAATTACAAAAAAATTAAAATGTAGAATATATTTGAAAAATTAAATTTTCCTTTCAAAGCTTGTGCGACAAGCATTGAACCATGTTTCCAACTATGCATAATGCTATTTTATTATTAAATATCCTGTTCCTCAATTATTTAACCATATGTTCCATCTCCTTTGCTGATAATTTTTTTATACGATTTGAAATGATTGCATTTATTCGTATCTTTAAATTATCTCAAGTATAATTCTTAACACCTAAAATATTCTTCTTTGCCAGGAATTTCCCCCTTATCCTAGTTTTACTATAATTACAGTTGATAGTTAAAAAACTTCCATCACTGTAAATCGAAAAAGGACAACAACCGCTCGTTAGAGCTTTTTCGACGAAGCAAGGTGTAGAATGTCTTGTATTTGTCCCATCGAAAGCTCGTACGAAAGCTTTTGATCTCTATTTGTCTCGTTCACTCCGTCAATTGTTTTAAGCGTTAAACGAGTATGAGTCCTTTGCTTTTGCCAGTACAAATCGAGCTATAAAATCGACGAAAACCATGGAGCTTTTCTGCAGTAGTCTTTATCCTGAGCTTTTTTTATAGCAACTAGTGGCGCTAGCGAGCAATGCATTTGAAAGAGCAGAAATACAGTATGATTTTTGTCGAAGTGTTTGAAATATACATATTTTGGAATTAATTTCGAAGTTTTAGGATTCATTGACATATTTTAAAATCTGCCTCTTCCTTTCAAAACCAAAACAAATCTTATATTAATTATTGCTTCTTTTTTTGTAGGTTCGAAACTACACGAAAGCGTTGGGATTGTATGATCAGGTGAGCTTATTTCCGGACTCTTGTTTATTATTTCCTTCCTGCACGATACCCCAGCACGTGTTATTTACAGGTGTATGTTGGTATATGCTACAGCTACCAGGGCATACCATGTAGGAGGGGCAGCAAACTTTTCCTTCCGTTGCTGCTATTAGTAGGCAAAGTTATTTTTAATGAGTCATTCATTCATTCATTCATTCGACGCATTGGTTGGTGGTTTAGCCCGTGGATTGCAATCGATGTAGCGATGTAGCGTTAAATTTAGCACCAACAACTTGTTGCCTCGCAGTGTGAATTTATACCAATCGCAGTGGAGTATAACATTCTGAGAGGTCCATAAACCTAATAATACTTAATGCTTTAAAGCAAATATATGAAGCCTTTAAGTAAGGATGTTTTAGGTAGGTCGCCTTAGTATTAGCAGTAAATTTGTCTGCTTTGAAGAATTTTGCACAAAACGTAACCTACGAATGTCTTACATCCTTCAACCACGCATACAACGCTGATCGATTTTTTCGTCCTATGCCGTTTGGGGAATGTCTCGAGCTTCTTCTTCGGATCAGCAATGCAGATCCGTTTTGTTTCGCTTCCACACAAACCAGTATTACTTTGTATTTGCTATAATTCCACCATAGTCCTAGCGTTTGACTGACATGCAACGAAGGCTGCCGCCCATACTGTGCAGTATTGTTTGTTTCGGAGCTTATTTCGGAACATCAGGCAATGCCACTTCCCGACGTTTCCGTGCACGCTGTGCAGGATCTGTTGGCTTCCCAACGAAGTTCACCCCACGTCACAACAACGGTTTGGGCTTTATTTATTACTGTTAGATATTTTGGTTGTTGGTCGTGTTGGCACCTTCACGCCATCAAAGAAGCACAGCGCACTAGCCCCATTCGGTCGACTCTGACCCATTGACTCCGAACGGTGGTGCACGTACCATCTACTTCCCTTTTTTATATGTCGTGCTGTGCAATTTTTACTATGTTTTATGACAAATCGATTATCAAGTGTTTGTTTCCATGACTCTCCGTCACCCTTTTGGCGAGTGTTTATATGTGTGTGAGTGTGTATGTGTGAGGTTTATGCGAAGGTGATGGGTTTCACGCGATACGCGGTGAAGTGCCGGTACTCGGTTTACTCGGCATTTGGGGGTTCGCTCGTCTGCTACACGGTTATTTCGGTCACATTCCACTTTCAGACGTGGAGCTTCAAAGTTTCAGTTCCCAAAGAAAAAAGTTACCCCATTTACGAGCGGGTCACACTGCTCTTGTTACACAGCGCACAGTTCCTTTTAAATCCTTTTAAATCACAGTTTTACTACTGTGTGTTGTGACTACAACTCTACAATCAAGCATGAGCAACGCCAAAACGGCACTGGGAATATTGGGCGGCGAAGATGAGCTGCTCCAAAGCTTTGTACGCGTGGGTCTGAGAACGGACGGTGACGATGACCAGCAGCAGCAGCAGTCGAATGTAACGTTTTCGGGCGGTGCAAGCGGTGGAGGTAGCGGTGGTGGTAGTGGTGGTGGTGCTGGTGGAAGTGGCAGTGGAAGTGGGGCAGGTGCGGGAGGAAGTGGTGGAGGTGGGTCTCAGACGGCCACCATCCAGCATCAGGTCAGTCAGGGCAAGCTGGATACGCATCTGATACGGCAGTTTTCTGACCACTGCTCTGATATGAGTGATAAAAATGCACCCAGAAAGTATCGGTGAGTTTGGCAGGGCCTTAAGAAGCACGAGCCCTGTACTGCGCGGCTTTTATATGATGGTCACGTAATCATCGGTATTGTACCTTTCCTACAGTGACTTGTTCAACGAGCCGGTGGACGTCAAGAAGCGACGTTACTTCGACGAGGTGTACACCGATAAAGATCGTGCGGCTGCCGTTAGTATAGGCAAGAGACTGTGGCAAGAGCTATCCCATGATGCACTGATCCTTAACCAGCTAGGAAACGTGTTTGTTTGATTGATTGCAGGAAACTTTGATATAAAGCAAAATCTCATCAACAAACGACGCCAGGAGCGGAACGAGGCGTTACAAACGGAGGAAGCCGAACCGGGTGCCATCCTGGCATTGGGGATGCGTGAGATCAAGAACGGAAACTTGGACAATGCTGTTCTGTTTATTTCCAAGGCACAATGCACTATTTTGCTCTCTATTTACTTTAACAATTACTTCTAATATGTCTTCATCCATCCCTATATTCATGCAGGCACTGGAGATGAACAACAATGATCAGAATGCGTTGGTTGCCAGGAGCCGCTGTTTCTTGCAGCTTGGCGAACCGGGCAAAGCTTTGCAGGATGCGGAGACGGCTCTCGTGCTGGACAAAAACAACATCCGTGCGATCTACCAGAAGGCGGAAGCGCTCTACTATCTGGGCCAGTTCGAGCACAGTTTGATGTTTTTTCACCGTGGTTTGCGCTTGCGTCCGGAGTTGGCTAGCTTTCGGTTGGGTAAGTAGAAACAAATCAATCGGTCTCAAATCTGTCTACCCCCGCGGAAACTAATCTACTTCCCTCCTGCATCCAATATTCAGGTGTTCAAAAAACGCAGGAAGCGATCGAGAATACTATCGGAAATAATACGAAAAACCAGCCGCAAAAGAAACCAATCAAGGTGGAAAAGCCCAAGACCGCCAAACGCAACCAGCTATCGCGGGAAGAGCTGGAAAAGCGTGCCTCCCGCCGACTGCTGGGCGATCTGTACATTGACAAGGAGTATCTGGAGAACCTGATCAAGCACCCTGATCTGCGCAAGGCGGACACCAACACGGAGGGTGTGTCGGAGTACGCTAAGGATGCGATCAACTTCCTGAACAATAGGCAGGAGTTTTGGAGACAGCAGAAACCATGCACCAGCTTGAATGCGAAGAAAATTAACGGTGCAAACGGTATGCTTCCGCGCTGGTTGTAAACCTGCCTAGCGGAGTCCCAATAGAAACCGAACAGCACAGTAGTGGAACAATTTAGAAGGTAGTACACGACCGGTGTGATAAGGTAGTAAAAGAAGCATTCCCATTGTTCCGTCCTGTTACGTTGGATTCTAAACGTTTTTTTTTCAGCAATGTTTACCTTAACGGAATTTCATTAGATGTAGAAATGGCTTGCAAACTCTCTATGTGATAAATGCTTATAGTACAATAAAGGTTGATATTAAAATGAGTTTGGATGGATTTGTTGGATATGATTTATATGACACCGGATGACATAGTTCCTAACAAATGCATTTTTTAGGTTGAAAATCTCTATAAAAATCGTCATCAGTTCCTGAAGTCAATCGAATCTATGGACAACCTGCAGAGGAAGGATTGATACTAACAGTGCAGTAGGTAGACGTAGTGGAGGATATGTACGTTTTATCAAAGCTAAGCTAACAGATTTATAGTACCGAATGTTAAACTTTGATCATTTATGAACACTTTCATAGCAATCCAATAATAACAAACAATTGGGATGACACATACTGAAGTAAAAAAAACGATCATCTTTACACTTGTAATTCTGATGGCACCAGGAGGTCCCAACTGTTCCGGATCTTAGTGTTTGAACAGTTTTAACAAAATGATAATGATTCATCTTATCACACATTGTGTGATTCCGGTCATATCTGCCGAAGCAAATATCAGAATAACGAAGGAAACATCAGCAGCTTTACTAACTGCTCTACATAGGAAAATCCCTTCTACGGTGTGTTCCATAAGAAAATGAAAATGAGGCTCCAGATATTTTCGAATGCTCCTGATCATCCCAGTATCCTGATCCTATGATACACTCAAATCGAGATAACAGTACAGGCGTCCCCCGAGTTACGACCCCCTCGAGTAACGACGATTCGAGTAACGACGATGATTTTGACAGTTAAAAGTTGTCATTGATGTATTTTTTTGAAACAAAATTTACATTTACAAGAAATTGATGTATTTTTTTGAATATCTGGGCTGATAACCGTTATACACACATTTTCAAAGATTCCAAAACTACCCGATCTTGAATATCTATGTTGTGTACGGTTTTTAAAATATAATTATTACATTATCGAACATTATTTTAAATAAAATACACGATATCATAAATTCCAACTCTTCAACTTCGGTTATAAACTTTATATTCATAGATATTCGACATACGACTTTTTCGACTTACGCCTTGCTTTGGGACATTTTTTCGGTCCCAAATACAGTCGTATCTCGGGGGACACCTGTATAACGGAGACGCGTTCGGACTCCTTTTTAGCAAAAAAGAAGCAGCACAATACCTTGTAATTTGCATAGTTCCGTATTATGGTTTCGTCGATTCCAGAGATTTCCAACATTCTTCCTACGATATGCACTAATTTGTATACGTAGCCGCGCTAGAAGCACAGAACGTTTGCAATTTCAGAGTCGGAACCGGTACTGCCAGCAGAGGATGCAATGCAGAATGCCCATCACTACAATCGACTGCTGCTCTCTACACAGAGATTTTGCACTTTTTTCACGTATTTACACTACGAGTTTTCTCTAACTCGATTCTTTTCAACAAGAGAAGCAACATAAACATACAGAAACGTACAGAAAAGCTGCTTGTAAGTATCTAAATGCAGTAGAAATTTTGTAAAATTCACGAACCAAAACAAACGCCAGCCGTTACCATTGTGCTAGAAAGGCGCAGCTACCAAACCTGGCACCATAAACGGAGCGCGGCGCTGTCACATTGAAGTTGTTTACCAAAACGTCATAATACGGGCAAACGGGGGAAGAAGAAGGAAAAAATAACACAGCAAAAAGAAGTCGAGCTAAAAGTTTACCAGTTCTCCTCTGTATCGCATCCTCCATGCACGGTGCAGTAGGGGTGTTTTCCGGACCAGGTTCGTCGCGCCCCACAAGTCGGTCGGTAATGGTTTTACCATTGATAAGTCGCTTTAGTGTCGCTGACGGGCTTGCTATCATAAGAGGCAACACGAGATCACGGGTGTGTGTGTGTGTGTTTATTAATGTTGTTTTGTGCACTTTGCCATGTTGTGCAGTTCCCCGAGTTCCGATGTTCTGGAACAATGTGTCCCTGCCCTGCCTGCTGGTAGTGTGTGTATGTGTGTGCATTGCGGCAAACGGCCGATGCTGCTGTGAAATAGGCAAACCGGTCGAATGTCTGTGATTTCCGCCCGTTTCCAGGCGGTAGTGTGTTGTGGAATTGCATTGTCCATTTCGTCCAGCTGCAGCACAAGGGAGCGAAACGTAGCTAAAGGAAGTGGTCACGGAATTCCTTCACACATCGTGTGTGTTTGTGTGTGTGTGTGTGTGTGTTTGGAAAGTTCGTACACACAATCTGTGTGCGTGGTTGGAGGGGTTGTGTTTTGATGTCGATAAATGCATAAAATCATCCCCCCCGGGGTGAGCAAAGTGTGCTGAGGATAATGGTTGTTTTCAAAACGGTGCCCGGACGTGACGTGAACGCCCTGGAAGGTCAAAGAACCGCATTCCAGGCGAGCAAGAAACCGCTTAAAAAATGGATCAAAATGTATACGATCCCTTTGCATTACTTTCCTGGTTTGGCAAATCTCGAATCTAAGCGCTTCAAAGTGTTCCTAAATTGCGTGGTCTGTTGCGCATATCGCTCCGGAAGCATAATTTATTGACCTCGCACTGTGTCTCCCTACTGCGCTTATTATAAAACACATACACGGCACACGCCCCGAAAAAAAAAGGAAGAACTTCCCCTCCCCGAACGAAACATTTTGTTAATTGTCAATCCTTTTCCATGCCCGCGCTCACACACCCACCTTTGCTCCACCTCCATTTCTGAAAGGCTCTTGGGTTGGGAAGAAAGGGCGTTGGATATGACGAAATATCCCATCCCCCACTCTGCTCCACGCCAACCAAGACGATGACTAAGTGCAGTGCCAAGGGGTCGGGAAGTTCATTCCTTTCGGATTCTGTCGCCATAGACTGTGGCGGCTCAGTGCGCGTGTTTGTGTGCGTCTGCTAATGTACGCAAGCTGGCTGATTCGTGTTCAAGGATACACAACACATCATCATTGCTATCATCATCATCAGCATCATCATCTCGCATCCTATTGAATGGAAAGGACGTGAGTAGGCGATGGCGAATCATAAGTACAATCAATTTGAAGCAGTGCAGGGTCTGCGCGATCTGTCGCCCGGTAGTGTATGCGCTTTTTGATAAAAAATGTGCTTGTGGATGTGTGGGTTGTAAAGATGATAAAAAATGCTCCAATGTTACAGGGTGTGTAAACGGTTTTTTTTTCTTATTTTTCCACCTTTCTCCTTCCCCGCAGTGAAGTGGTGACGAAGATGAAAACAAGGCGGCCCTTGGGTAAAAGGCGGTAAAACATAAACCTCATCGTTCTAGTGTGTTATGTGTGCGTGTGTGTGCGTGAATGATTGTACCCAGAAACGTAGTGTGAAAGCAGAGGAAAGGAAATAAAACCGGATCACATTTCTTCCTTCCTTCCGGTCGCGGACTGCAGCGGAAGTAACGGTGTAGAGACGCAAAGAAATACGCCGTACAAAGGAAAGGTGGAAGGGAAGGGAGCGGCAGCCATCGAATCGGAACGTCGAGCGTGCTTGTGTGTGTGTGGGTCGGCAAGCGGGAGAGAAAGACAGACATAATACGAGTCACACGGTCAAAACCGGAACCACCGGGGGAAACAAAAAAGCAGAACTTACCCCCGCTGAAAGAAGCACAGGAAGTAAAGAATCGAAACGTGTGCGACGGCTGCGGCAGGTGCCAAAACAGCAACAATAACAACAACAAAAAACCCCCGTTGCTAAGAAAAAGGAAACGGAACGGAAAGAAAACGCGACAAAAGCCGCGGCGGCGAGCGAAAGAAAATGTTGCCGGCCGTATGGTGGCTGCGCGCGGTCGAAGCAAGCCACGACGACGATCATCAGCAGCTCGGTGATGACCGGCGGGCAAGATAAACAAAAGTGCTTCCATCCATCCCCAGTACCACCAGTGGGCGGATTTTGAAGCTTGGCAGAATATTCTTTACCACCCAAGACCGCGTGCGACATGTGCCTGTGCCTGTGCGGGGGTGTAAGATGTTGGAGAATGGTTTAAAATAGACGAACATAGTTTAGTGCTCCAGCAAACGCGCGCTCCGAGTGTGTCCACACGCGCATTACAGTGCTGTAGCTAGTGGCGTAGGGCGGTACACGCAAACACACACTGAAAATTGATTTAAAAACTCCACACCCCAGCGAGTGGAGAACGCAGCAGAAAGTGCTCTTGGGCGACGACGCAACAAGAATGCCACGCAACGGTGAAGCATCATCCGGGCTGGAGAAAGGGGTCAGCAGCTCGAAAACGGCCCCCGAATGGCTGCATCCGGATCATGTCATCATGAACGAAGGTGTTACGTTTGACGTGCGGGTAAGTCGGCCGGCCTTCCTACCGGCTTCCGGACTCCACACTGTGAGTGTGTGTAGAAAAATTCTCAACCCCCTTTCACACCCCACCCGAGGGGACCGTCTTTTCTTTGTTTTGCGACTTCCGGTTTTTTCCTATTTCTTCCTTCCGCATCTGGCAAAGCCCGGATCGGCAAGGAGATCTTCCTCATACACTCTTCCGTTCTTGTTGCTGTTCTTCATATTATAACCACTCTCTCACTCTTTCTTAGCTTTGATATAAATAAACGCCACAATTTATTGTTTGAAGGGAAGCGAAAATGTTCCCTGATGCGTGTTTCAAAGTAATGATGGTTCCCACTGGCAGTAAAATCCAGTGCTGCAAAATGTCATGAGCATCACAAGATGTTCACCGCCGTAAACAATCAACATATCCGTGGTAGCTTGATGATCATTGCTGATACTCAATGAAAGTGCGTCATGACATGCCGAACGCGACATGCGAATGCTTGATTCTAACGCGATACTTTGACTGACAAGCTGAGCTGAATGCTGTCACAAACATGACTTCATGACTTTTTCTGCCTGTGAACAGTGCTACCAAATGCCACTGTTTCAGTCACCAACACTCATGACTGAAAAGAAGCTCAACTCACAACTCAAGTACACAACTGAGATGATCAGAGGTGAGACTCTAACAGTTGATGAATCAATCACATGCTTGGTGACCTTTTTGTTTAGCACCCAACTCTTGGTCACTCACTTGGTCATGACATTTTTTATCGATGATAATCACGTCATTCTTGGAATATACTTGGCATGTGGTCCCAAGCAGCAAAATTAGCATGCTTTCTCGCTCTGTCTGCTTTGTTTGTCTGTCGGGACAAATAAAGTGAGAAAATATGCTCATTTGGTTTTTTTTTAACCACTCGCACACACAAGATCACCGACTGAATATGTCGTGTCCAAGTGACTGACCATCAGTTGGTTGTACACAATGTCACCAAGCATGTGATGGTCGCATCAACTGTTTGAGTCTCACCTCTGATCATCACAGTAAAGCTCGTGATGCTGACTTTCAGCCTTTTTTTAATTTGTCATGTCAGTGACATTTTGCAGAATGCTCAAAAATGTCACGAAGCATGCCTTGGTCACACCAATTGTTTTGACTATCATCTCTTATTGTCACAATTGAGTACGTGACGCTGACATGGATTTTGTTTCAGTCAGAGAGTGACATTTTGCTGCACTGGTAAAATCCCGCTCATCAACACCCCCCCCCTTTGAAGCGTAAAGAACCGTGTTCCACATGGCGTTTGGACGGGGCGGCACAACAATCAATGTGCAAAGAGGCAAGGGTTAAACGCTTAGCCAAAGAATTCACCACCCATCGGTGTTTTGTTTATCCTTTTGTTGCTGCAGCAGCAAAGGTCCCGCATCGCGCCAATGGGATACGCTCGGGGAAGCGAAGATTACGGCTAAAATTGTGCGTGACTAAGCAGGTGTTAAGAATGTGGGCCAACCGGAAGCCCTGGTAAACAAATGGGGAAGGGGGAACTGATCGACACGCGAGCTCATATCGCCAAGAAGCACTACCTACTATGAAGGATATTGTTTATTAGGAGTGTGCACAGCTATCAGCAGATTTAAACGAAAGTAGAAGATTGTGGTAGAAAAATAAACATTCAAAATTAAATGATTTTGTCAGTCGTACCAACTTGCTTGTGAGTTAGAAATGCAAGGAAAGGTATAATCAAGTTAATTTTTGTTTGATTCGGTTTCCGGTTGTTTGGGTTGCTTGCTGACGTTTAACGAAAACATACGTGCCTCCGCAAAAAAAAGCTGTAAATTCCAAAAGATTATTTTGTTTATCTTCGTATAATTGTGTCTATTTAGATAACCAAAAAAAGCGCACCAAGAGCGCGTGTTTTTCATTTCCTTGCGTTTTGTGTTGAACGTGCCGTTATGACACTGGAGGAATAAGAGCTATTCGGTAAAAAAACGAAGCGATTTTCATGTTCCATTCAAAATAATCGTATATTAATAATTGTCAAATACTTTAAATGTCTTTGAGATACCTTAATACTTTGAGATGTCAATAAACCATCGCTGGGATGATTGTTATTTCGTTTTTAGAGAGCTGCTCTGTTATTTAAATTGCCATGAATGAAATTTATTATCATTTTTCATTATGAAAAGTCCGTCAATTTGTTTTATTTATATATTTATAAAAATATATTTATATGTTTTTTACTCTCCTGCATTTTCATTGCATTGCGCTCAGTGGCACTTGCGTAAGCATGTTTGTTTGTGGAATTTCCGTATTTCTGTGTCAGTTTACGATCAATCAATCGGCTCAGAACAGTAATTCAGAAGATAAATGGTCATCTTGCCATACAAAAACCCAGTGACTGTGGAAGAAAAGGAACGGAACTTCGACCTGCCTTCACCCAACTCTTCGTAGTTGGAAGAACAGCAACCAAAATTCGGAAGAATCGTGTGACATACTACAGGGGTTCTCTCTATCATCTAACCGGTTTCAATTCAATGTCAACATTACCATTTGCTGGTTGAAACTGGGACCGCTCAAATCAATGCACAGTAGGCACCGTAGAACAAAAAGCTTGATAAAAGTAGTTGTCATTGGATAGATGATCTCTGAGTTGCAATATTTGTTTAAAATATTTTGATTTTTTTCCCAATATGAAATGATTTTTTTTAATCCTATACATCCCATACATGTTTTTTTGGCTGCGTTACGTATATATGGGATTATATAAAATATACTGGAGCCGGTCTCGTAGTACAG
>AXCO02009849.1:0-11844 GCA_000473525.2 Anopheles melas
TCATTGAAGTCGTAGTCGTCCGGAGTCATCCGGCGTCATTTGGAGTCGTCCGGAGTCGTATGGAGTCGTTTGGAACAGGAGTCGTCCGGAGTCGGCAGGAGTCAACCGGAGTCGGAGTCGACAAGAGTCGATCGGAGACGACCGGAATTGGAATCAGTCTGAGTCAACGGGAGCCGCCCGGTGTAATATGCTTGTTACTAGGAATTTCATTTCGTTGTGTTTTTTGTCTTTTAATTTGTGCGTGAACTTTGTATACAGGCCATTGTTTCGATGGTCGACCTGGCCCGACTCCGGATGACTCCGACTCCTACCGATTCCGGGCGACTCCTAATACCTCCGGACGACTCCGAACGACTCCGGATAATGCTGGGCGGACATCACTTTTAGACCTTCGTAACTGTAATGATTTATGTACAATGTAGGACAATAACTTAATACTATAGATATGCGTCGCCCTTTCCGTTCCCCCCACTACAATCCGGGCATTACGTAGGCAATGTTATCCAGCGTGTTCCTAAACAGCTCCCGCAGATGATCCGAGTTCCGCTCCATGCCGGGAATTTGCAGTGTCAGACACATCAGTGGGCCAAGCGAGCAGATTAAACTGTCTAACAGAACGGATAAGCTGCCAGAAACGGTAATTTGTCCCTGCAAGTAAAATGGCGAAAATGGTTATTTTCTCCAAACGAATGGAATGGCTAGGACACTCACTTCATGCTCTTTTAGTCGTTCTCCAATAATCGTTAAGCTGTCTCCGAGCAGGCTGAGATGCGCAGCCACATCCGTTGGCATGCATCCGGCCGGTTTAGTCGGAACCGGTTTATCCTTCCTTGTCTTGCTCTGTGAGAATGAGTTCGTTTTGTCGCGTTTGTTCGGTTTCCTGCGCTTCGCTGCCGAGCTTCTGCCACCTGCTTTAGGGCTCTTGTTGCTTTGGCGTCTGCTTTTATCGGCCCTTTTCTTCGTCGGCTGTAGTAGGTCCAGTGTATCCATTTTAAAATTGTGATTGTTGGGCATATTTTCTCTCACTCTCTCCTTACCCGTTTCTTCGAACCAGCATCAATCACCAGCTCACCCTCGCTCCGATCTCCATCGTTCAGCCCAGTGTACACTTCCTCAATGTCCATTGCGTCATCATCGCTGCTGTACGTTTCGCTTCCGCTCGATCTGTTCGAATGCAAGTCCTCGTGCTCGTCCGATTCCGTGTGCCCATCTTCCTGTGGGGAAAGCAAATTATCCTGCCAAGAAAAAAAAAGGACCAAAGCAAAGGTCAAAGAGGACAAAAACCCATTGCGAATCGCGTGCCGTACCTGCGAGGAGGACAGCTTGGCCGATTGCCGATGCAACACGGGCAGCTTCTTCTGCTTCGCTTCAATATCATCCGGCGACTGGAAGTCCATTAGCTTGGAGGGTTTCTTGCAGACGCGACCACTCCGGGACACGCCCGTCACCTCCTGGTCATCTGCAAAAAGCAAGAAATGCAATATTACTTTACCAAAAAGCACAACAAAACCTTCTTTCCATAGTCTTACTGTGCGTTTTATTGCTTTCCATCGTGGATCGTGCTTTCTCGTAGCAATTGCAACCGAAAGAAAGTTCCTTTTCGCTTTGTTATTGTTTACATCTGTTTGACGTGAATGTCGGAATGTCAAAACGGAGCGAGCGCGCGCCGTCAGCGTGAAAGTGGCACGTACACACGCCTGCACGCACACACTCTCACTCACGCTGCCAACGGAAAATTTCTCGCGCGATTCGAGCGGGAAAATGCACCTTCTTTTTTGTTGTTTCACGGCATCACACACCCCGAGAAGTGACAGCGAAAGCGGACTTTCGTGTGAATTGTGTTCGTCTCTCTGTGCGTTTTGTTTTGTTGGTTCCGTTTTGCCTTGTAATCCGTTTTGTGCCGTTTTGTAATGCTCGGTGTCATTTTTCCCTTGTGCGTATTGTGTTCGTTTGCCGTAAAAAGGTTTTTAAATACTGAAAAGTGTTGTTGTTGCTGAAACTCGAAGAGTAAGTGCTGGGTGACATCATCGACCTCTCCCCGGAGGCTTGTTTTCATTGGTTTGGCGTTTGTTTGTTTTTCAGGCCACCAGTAGAGACCCTCCCCGATGGCTCAACAGGGTACACCGCGAACCCGGGCACCGTTGGGCGAGCTGCCGATAGGGACGGGACACGCTACCGTGTCCGTTACCTCCCCTCCGCCGACACAGACGGCAGCGACACCGCAGCGGAGCGTGCTCGGACCGCGGCCCATCCACAGCCCGAGTGCGAACATTCCGGACAGCATCCTGACGCCCACACTCTCGCCGGAGGAGATGGTCATCCGGCAGCGGGGAAGGCGCCGCCGGGCCGTCATCTGGTCACCGGATCACGCCGATCGTGCCATGTTTCCTTCGCCCATGAAAACGCCTTCGAAAAACGTCTCCACGATGATGCTGCGCAGTTCGCCCCGGAAGCGCTCGCTGATGCAGGAATTCTCCGACGTGCCTCCCTCGACGAGTGGCGGCGGATACTCATCACCCTCCAAAAGAGTGCCCCAAAGCTCGTCACGCATGTGGATGGGCGATTTTCTTCCCGGCACCAGCACGAAGAAGGTCCGGCTGGAAGAGACGGCCATGAACCGGGTAAACGAGGACATCCCGCTGGACATCATACTGAAGGGTTACAGCCGGGAACAGTTGATCGGCATCATCGGTTCGATGGTGGCAAATAATGGGCAGCTAGAGGGTGCGGTACGGCGCGAATTACCACTGCCGGATATAACCCCGCTGGGTGTGGAGCTCGGTCGCATCCGGAAGAACATCTTCGCCTGCGTGCCGAACCAGAAGTTCTTCAGCCGAACCGATGGGCACGGGTTTTTGCGGGCCGCTACCCATCTAGCCACGTTCAAGCAGACGGTCCACAGCCAGGCGCAGAATCTGTACGCATCGCGGCACTGGGACGCGCTGCTGGATTACGTGCTGATGGCGTGGACACAGGTGCGCGAAACGCCGGTGTACGATAATGCGAAACACAACGCTACCCGACGGTACTGCTTTAAGCTGCTGGCCCACCATGCGACCAGTGCGCTGAAGCACGGCGCAGTGGGGCTGGGTACGGAGCGGATCGCCCGCTTCCAGCAGAAGCTGCCCTGCATGGTGGCGGACTGGGAGGAAATTGGTGAATGCAGCAAGTGCATTGATTACATTACGAAAGGATCTTAATTGT
Organism: Anopheles melas; assembly: GCA_000473525.2. NCBI lineage: Eukaryota > Metazoa > Arthropoda > Insecta > Diptera > Culicidae > Anopheles > Anopheles melas. The sequence continues at coordinate 3,205 of AXCO02009849.1, forward strand.
GCCGATTGTGCTATTAGTTGCGTTTTTTCCCTCCTATTACGTTTGTTCGATTTGGGGAATGCATTTTTTTTTAAATTAATTAGGATACTTTGCGCTTGAAGGAGCAACAACGAGCGGCGCGTATCGGTTTATCGTATTGTTTAGTTTCATTGTAGTAATGCAGTGTGTGCGAATTGTGTCGTTAAATAAAGCTACAGCAACATTGATAAAACTCACTGGTGTACGTTTCGTTTCGCTTATTCGATTTTGTACCAGTATGTATTCCTTTTTTATGGGAATTGGTCCTAATTTTAGGGAATAGAAAGCTGGAATATACACTAACAACATCATTAACATCATTGTTAGAATGACTATGACCAACGTCACATACCAGGTGAAGGTGGATGGAACTCTCTCAGAGCCTTTTGCTACCACTAGAGGTCTGCGCCAGGGGGACGGGCTTGCCTGTCTCCTATTCAACTTGGCGCTAGAGAGGGCCATCTGCGACTCGAGGGTGGAGACTACGGGAACCATCTTCTATAAGTCAACCCAAATCCTGACTTACGCTGATGCTATAGACATCATTGGTCTGCGGCTCTCCTATGTAGCAGAAGCCTACCAAGGGATCGATCAGGCGGCATAGAACCTCGGATTGCAGCGGGCCTACCAATAAATAACCAGAACCTACGTAGGCGTGACGTACAGATACGTGAACACACTTTTGAAGTCGTCCCAGAATTCACCTATCTTGGGTCAAAGGTCAGCAACGACAATAGTGTTACAGTTCAAACGAAGAGCAACTAATAGCCAACTTGCTAGTTTGGTAGTTAACTATGAACTAGTTTATTATGACAGAAGGCATAGGCTACAATGCCTAGGAAGTAAAGTTCTGCCGAGGCAAAATCCACTGTTTGGTAGTCATAGCCTACTACAAATCGAATGGTAGTTGAGTTGCGCGCAAGGATGCTTGCTGGTTGCCAACCGGTCATTCTACAGCCTGAAAAATCAGTTCACATCAAAGAACCTGTCGCGACGGACCATGCTGGGACTATATAGCACCTATATAGTAACGGTACTCACATACGCCTCTGAGACATCGACCCTCGAGAGGTAGATGCTCGTTCGAGAGGGGAGCCGCGTTCGAGAGGTAGATGCTCAGAAGGATTCTTGGCCCCGTATGTTTCGAACGCCAATGGAAGAGCCGTTATAACTAGTGATGAGAAAAATGAAGATTTTATCGGAATTGGTTACGGTTAGCTCCGAAGTTTTCTGGAATCGATTCCGGATAGTAGGTCCGGAATCAGTTTCCAGAATTGGCTCCAAAATTGGTTCCGGAATCGGAATCGGCTTTGGTATCGGCTCCGGAACCGGTTCCGGAATCGCATCCGGAATTAGAATCGGCTCCGGAATTAGTTAAGAATTAAGAAGGACGTGTTCTAAACTGATTGTTTAGATTGAATTGAAGACGTGTTCTAAACTGATTGTTTAGATTGAATCAAGTTTATTAAACCCTGCGTAAAATGCTTACAGAGAAAATGCGCAATGTAGGATCGAAAACCAGGAACCGGTTCTAACATACGTATGGCAGCACGGGGTTAGCTATCAAAATATGGAATGTTGTTAGGTTACAATTTTAAAATGTACAATCAAATTGGCTAACAAGAAGTTCAATACAATCAGAAAATGCAATTGTAAAAAGGTGAGCTAGCTTTAAACAGGAATAAAATAGAGCTTTTGAGTTGAGCAAATGGGGGGTAACAACCGCTAAGGGCATCTACCTGTTCCGCTTTCCACTCTGTGCAGTCTCATGCGTTGACTATTCTTAATCTCTCCATCTGTCTCTCTCTCTTTCGTTGCATTGCGTGTTAACAGGGGGCCTATATTTGCAGCACCAGTCCCGCCCCGGAAATGTTATCACCCGCACCGACCGTTTGCTTCGCATTTTTGCATATCAAAACCGGTGCAACGCATAGCTCCACCGCAATCGTGCGCCCGGCCTCGCGCAGCTCGAGCGTTTCCTCCCAGCACGAAACCGGATCGTGATTGTTGAAGTGGATCCTCCTTGCGCCCGGACTGGCCGACACGGCAAAGCTTCCGTCCATCTGCAGATACGCCGCGTCCGGATTGACGATCGTGGTGGCGCACACGTGCCGGTGCGCCGTGAGCGAAGCCTTCGCGGCGGCATTCTTCGTGTACTGCCATCGGCTATCCTTCGCCACGATGAACGCCTGATAAGCGAGCGTGTGCAGATGTATGCGGGAAAGGGGCCGCCGGGTCGCACCATCACCCGTGCCGGATTGCTTTCGGTAGAAGTCTTCGTTTAGCTTGCGAAAAACGGCCCGCGCTTGGTCGAGCGAGTGCGCGACGCGTGGATTACAGTCCGCCACCAGGCTGATGCGGCCCGTCTCGAGCACTTGCTGCAGATTGTCCAGCTCCTGCTCGTTCATGCCGATCGAGTCGCTGTACGGGAGGACGGTGCGTAGGAGCAGCTGCAGCAGCTCCAGCTCCACGAAGCTGGCCATTTCGAAGTGTATGAGCGTTGCGGTGCGCGATTGTGCCTGCATCTGTGTGCGTACCCGCTCGAGCAGCTTCTCGCGCACTCCCACCGGGTACAGGTAGTTGTCCATCATCTGCAGCCCGCTCACGACGAACAGGTGTGGCTCGAAGCCGGCCAGCGCGCTGTTGAATTCTTCCAGCGAGCTCAGGTACGGGTTGTGGTGGTCGTTGTGAAGAATGTAACGGTTGGCGCGGGGTGACACGAGATCGCCCCAGCTGTCGCCCGTGTTGTACTCCAGTATCAGATGGATATCGTCGTCCTCGATAAGACTGCCGGTGAGCTGCACTTCAGGGCGTAAGTGTGTCTTGAGCCTGTGCAAAGTAAGCAAGAGGAAGACGGTTAGCAAATACAGTTGGATTTTTGTTTTAACCATTTCACTTACTTGGCGGACATCTTTGCGCCCAAAAGAACGTTAGCGCCTTCGATTGCCATGCGTGTCCCGATGACGGGAGCGTTGCCGCCCAGCGCCCAGTGATGCTGGACGGTGTTCGATTTCTTCGCTCGCTGTACCAGCCCCATAAACATTTCTCTGTTGGCAGTAAATCTCCTGAAACCGAACAAAGCAAACCATGAGCATTTCCCCCCTTAAAAGGCCCTTCCAATGATACTCACTCGGCAGCTGCACCACGCTGAAAGTAGTAGGCAAAGTTGAGCAGAAACTCTTCCTCGTTCGTGATATCGTCAAACGTGTACTCGCTCGCATTGAGCGTCTGTCCAATGGTGTCACTGTACTCGAGGAAATCCGTAGCCCGCACGTGCAGATCACTGCAGGACCCGTACCCGATGGCCACCCGTGGACCTTGGACCGGGTATTCCACCTCCAGGTCGCGCAAATGCTGCAGTATCACGGTCAACCGTACCAGCTCGTTCGAGGTTAGGTAAGCTTGAAACACGATTGCAAACAGTGCGGTAAAGGCACCGAGCATTGTGGCGGTACTGAGCAGCGAGAACATGCTGTTTTTTTGCTTGCCACTGTGCCAATAAAAAGGAAAAACACACTTTAAAGCATTACTTTCAGAGACAAGGCGACCGGTTTCGATCGATGTAGAGCCGATTTGTTGACGTTGGCTGCCGGTTGTTTGTTGATGGTGTTTTCTTTTTCTTCCTAGAAATGTCAGTCAGACCCGCACGCAACGTTTGACAGCGTTTGACAGCGGGGTGAATTACGCGGAACTACCCTGTGGTCCTCTGCACACGTTGAATGTTCCGCAGTTCCACGAAAGGGGTTCAGTAGAAGTTGTGCAGTGTGATTAGCCAGTTTGTAGTGGAAGACAACCTTGACCAGGCACAAGTGTGACCGTTAGATTTTTTTTTTTTTTAACTATTTCCTCGATTTCAAGTTCCGGATAGCCAGCGCAGGCAGTGAAGAAATTATCGGAAGAAATCATCAACAAAATGGCGTACGACCAATATCGCCGCGTTCATGATGTGCTGCACGGAAACAATGCAATTCTGGAATATATTGCAAGCGAACGGCTACGTAACCCGAACGTCGAAACCATGTACTGGACTGGGCTGGTGGCACGCAATTTGCTCTCCCTGTCCGGCTTGGCCAATGCGGTCCCGTTCGACTGTCGTCCAACTACGGAACGGAACCGTTATCGTCGACCACGCCGTCCATCGCCAGGATACGGAGCTTCCAGCCCATGCTGTCAACCTGGCTGGGTAGTGTACCGCCAGCCCGCACCACCTGTGGTGCACCATGTGCTCCAGATATACACGCTGGGCGACGTATACTACCAGCCATGGTTTGAACTGCCGCGACTGTCGCGGACGTACTCGTATTCGAGCATTCCCTTTGGGATTGGGACAGCTTTTCCACGTGCTGGTTCGTTCAATCGCAACTTTGAAAATTGCGCACAGACTGTAGCTTTGGATCTTGCTGCAGACAGACGTGCGACTCCCGTTGATGCTCCGCAGATGACCGATGAGCGCGCCCAAACTGAGGAGCTTGTCAACCGGATGTAATAGCGATTCTAACCAACGGCGGTAAGTTCTATTTTTCTAGATGCATTTTTCTTATTGTCTTCGGGAGTTGGTGAAAATCTTGGTTTTGATCGCCATTGGTAGTTTATTTTTGCGTGGCTAATGTTATCTGTAGATCGTTGCTTAGTCATCACTCTCGAGTGTCTGCTTCCTTGAGTGCTAGTTCCACGTTTCCGGTTTTTCAAGTTGGTTTACGATCTCTCCACAGTCTAAACGTAGATGTTGCAAAATTTGAAGAATTTCAATCAACAAAAGATGCCTTTTTGTATATAATAATGTCTGGTATACAATTTTTGTTGGTCTCTAAGTTTCGACACTTCAATTCATTCAATTACTTCGAAGAATTGATATTTCATCATTCATTTGATGATATCATGGTAACAGAAATATACTTGCAATTTCAGCGCATTCCTGTCACCGTCCTCATCCGCACGAACATCACATTCCACGCAAAAAGGGAGTAGAAAAAGATAACGTAAACACACACCCGTGTCTCTTTAATTTGCTGGAGCAAGATCACTTGCTATGATCGTTTGCTGGAGGGTTGAACTTTGCTGCGCAAGTGTCTTTCGCTCGATCGGATGTAGCCTCTTGCGTGATGTTCATTTTTGGAGTAGAAGAAAAGCGAGCAAGTAATATGATGCTCTGATGAGTTCCGGAGATTTGTCGGTTCGTTAGGGGGAACAGTTTGTTTGCTTCTTTCTGCGCCTCTAGCGATCAAGCGTAATAAAATGTCTGATTTATTGCAATGAATACAACCCGAATGGGTCGTATAATTCTTATTTATGAACCAACTATATTTACACTTTATCGTAATAAAAACCGTAACAACACATTCATCATTAAAATAACATTCATATAACAATTATCTACCCTCGGTGTGTATCCCTCCAATGTATCTCTAAACTTGGCTTCCCTGTTTCCCTGTTTTTCTTCCACTTCAGACTTTCTTCAAACTATTCTTACGCGTCGCCAAAAAAGGCCTTCCCTTCATCGGACAGTTGAAACGTTCAAACTCTCGCTGCACCAGCTCCGTCTTGTTGCCGTCCATGTCGATCAGGTTGTTCCAGTAGCTGTTCGCCGCGATCGCGTGCCCCCTTTGGCTGAAGTGGAAACAATCGACCGATGCGATGCCAGCATCCGTATCCCCGTTTTGGAGTGTTGGCAGTGTCAGCTGCTCCGGAAACGGTTGAAAGTTCACGACGAAATCGGTGGCATTGTTGAACTCTTCCCGCTCGGCCACGGACTGCTGTATCCGGTTCCACTGGTGTATGATGTACTCTAGGCGTGGCTGGAACGATGCGTATCTGGTACCGAATACACAAGGACACTCGAAGGCGTGCGTAGTGATGCATGATGCAGGGCGTGGAGAGAACGTTCTCAATACGGTAACATCTGGTGGTGGAGGAGAAGGAGGAGGAGGGAAGAACAATAGGATATAAGACATGGTCGAGATGACCAGGCAACACCATGTAAACTTACCAATTGTTGCAACAATATTAACCATCGCTCGCGGTAGATACTTGCGAAGTAGTCGCAACGTTGTGAGCAAATTTTGCTCATGCTGGAAGAGCGCTTTCTCAGGCTTGGGTAAGAAGCAGATCCGGCTGCAGAAATCGTTATGCCCCATGAAAATAGTTATAAGTTTCCAGTCTTTCTTGATGCTAACCGAGCGGTCCGCTTTCATGCGTTTGATAAGATTTCTTGCCTGATGCGGCAGATCCTGGCTCATTCCAGCAATCTCAGCGACATCAAATCTAAAGTTTTAGAACAAAGACAACAATATCAAAATTGTACATTGGGCTAGATCCAAAGAGTAACCAAATACTACCTCGACGCTCTGTCAATCGATAAACTGTCCGTAACGACATAGCCATTTAGGTTAGGATTGAACACCTTCAGAATGTTCGGGAGCGTTAGATACTGACGCCAGGAGCCCTGTCCACCGATGCACCACGATAGACCTCGATTTTCGATGATCAGCTCAAGGATGTCGGTCGCAAGTACTCCCGTGCCGGCCGTTAGGGAATCGCCGAGGGCTGCCACTACATCGATATCGCCCGGGCGTAGTTCGTGGACAGAGGTAGGAACCCTTGCACTGCGCATACCCTCGGTAGGACAAGGAAACGGTTGATCAGGTGCAATGGGGAATTGAATTTTCTACAGTACATAGGTTAGAAGGCAGGAATTAGCATTATATTCGATTGTGTGGCCATTTCCAATGTCATTTCCGTACCCCTTGCGAGCGTGCCTGTTTCAATCGTTCCGGATTTTCACTGTTTGGACCGACATAGTTAAAGAACTGCTTGTGCAGGTTACGGTAAACTGTTATGATCGGTTGATCATCTAGAAAGGACACTTCTTCTTGCGCGAGTGTATCACTTTTAATGTTTAGCAGTAGGCACAGCGATAGAAATAGCGCAAACCCATTCATATTGGTACTGGTAGAACAAACAGAAACACAAACGTTCCTTAGCTTTTGAATTGGCAGTGTCAAACATAAACATGAATTCAAACTACATTATATTGAATATAAAATGCTAACAATATACTTATTTTTTCTGAAGGTTCGCTCAAACAAACCTTACGCTACTGTTCCGTTGGAAGTGCGTCGGCAGCAACGAGAATAGAAACTGAGAAAAAGATTGTCTGTCACGTATTTTGTACGGTTACGGTCTACGTTTCTTCGGCTTGCGAGATGAATTGGATTTGAAGTTGGTTGAAAACGAAGCCGTGGTTTTATAACATTTGTTCACCGAGCGCAACAAGGACGATAAATGAGGTATCATTAAATTCATGATTCATAACCATTCGCATTCGTTTGATGCACAACCGTGGATGGTCAATTATTTGCATTTGTTGCTCACACCTTTTAAAATTACAGTAAGCGGGCAAGTTATCCAACAGCAAAAGCTACCATATTATTATAAGATCTATCTTAGTACATTGAAGGTACAGTGTAACTAGGATAAGAGAGAATCTCAGGGACAAGGATTTTTTATCGCTTTTGCTAGGTCTCTTGATTCGAAAGTTCTATACTTAGAGGTGTAGGTTTTTCATTGCATTTTAAATGATTGCTGACAGGCTAACTCTGTTCACTTATGGGGTCTTACACTAATCTAAAGAACTGTAGTTGTACTAATACACATACATTTGCATCGGAAGCTATGTATCTCAAGTAGTATCAACGAGAGAGAGAGAATCAAAAAAGGACAAATAAGATACTTTTGTTGCAGATTTTACAAGATTCGCTGTGGTCTATCCTGCCGAGCATGCCTGACCATCGGATTTTTTTTTTAATAGTAAAAGAGCTAGATAGTGGAATAGATTCTTTCGAAAATCAAGCAGCGTCAGCACACGCACTTCTGGCAGGATTATGTAACATTTAGTGTTCTATCTGTTCTATTGATCTTTGCTTTCATTTCATCCAGTTTTTTAAGAAACCATTCTTTGCTATCACTGGCGTATGGTAGCGGTTGGATAATCGAACCAACGTACTCAAGACGCACCATTGCTCCAACCATTGCTTTATTGTGTATCCTTCCGTTAGTAGATGAGCTATTGTGATGGGATACGCTGCATTATGGGATGGTTAAGCTACCTCAGACGCTGAATTTGGCAAATACTGTATCAAGGGACCGTTGCATGGTTGAACTACTCGAGAGTAGTACAAACTGTAACACCATTTTTTAATCATCCTGGCAGCTATAAGACTAATATCAACAAACCAAAAGCGACAGATACTGAACAAGATTGCTGTATTGATCAGGGGTAGTTGAAAATGAATTTTGAAAATTTATATATTTACAATCGTTAAAATTGAATACGCGGCCGAGGCCGTAATAATGCGTATTTAAATTAATCGTTAAAATTATAATCATGACATGAAAAAATTGAAAGGAAAAAGCAAAAAAAAAAAAACTCTTTCGTACTAGGACATTCAATACTCACGCTTAGCATAACGTGGACCTTTTTGATTAATTAAAAAAAAGAAAATATTGAACATATTAACTGCCAAAACCATCCTTCGGTGGTCAAGCAAAACCGCCCGCGTTTGTTGTTGAGAGATCATTGAAGGATAATTTTATTCAAATTTATATTTTTCAATGTTTTAGGAC
>AXCO02009852.1:0-11841 GCA_000473525.2 Anopheles melas
TTGGTCGTCTAGAAGCAGTGTACGGAGGTGACAAAATGTTGAAAAAATGTACTTTGTTAAAACTACTTGTCAACTACAAAAAAAGAGCTTTTCTCGTGGCCGCATCAAAAATCTACACATGAACGACAAAAAGCTCAAACCTCAAAGAAAATCGATCAATTTTTTGTTTATAAAGCACTATATAAATACTTAAATCGATTAGAAACTTGCATTCTAGGAATATTACCATAGCAATGCGCCAAATAGCTAGTTGTTTACTTTTTTGTTCACGCACGTCCAATTTTGTCTTTTTTTGTTAACTTTTGTCAACTTTGTTTGCTGGCTGCTCCAGATTACGAAATTTTGACAAAAGCACATGTTTTGCAAACTTTGTCAGCATTTTGTTACCTCGTGTCCATTTCTAACAAATCACAACGAAAGCTCGGAATGGGCTTTGGCTTTGCAGAACCGAACGTTCTGTTTCGATTCCTTGTTTATTCCCACAATTTCATCACGCGCATCATGATTTTTTTTCTTTTACACAAAATTTTCATATCATCTCAACCGTTCTGAATCGCCATTTATTGTCATACTTATCCATTATCGAGCTTAGCTTAGGCGTGAATGCTAGAACCACTGTTATTACAGCTTATGATGTTTTGTGTGAACACATGCATGAAATGAAATTGGTAAATCATGGTTAAGTAAAAAGCGTATCCTTCGTAGCAGAAATTTCAATCGCAGTGCGTCATGCAAAACGCACGCCCGAACCTTTGTGTTATCACGAGTGCATAGAATTTGAAATCAGTAGGTAAATTATTCGTTGATATCAAAAACAAACGGAACACCAACGACCGATCCAACAGCATAAGAAATAATAGAAGAAGAAAAAAAAGAATCATATTCAAGGTGATTGCATTTTAAAAGTTGCTCTTCTCGGCAAATCACACCATCCGTCTAAACTTCGGTGATGGGTCTCTTAGCGATGTAAGCTTTGACATTCTCATTATCTAGCACCTTCTGGACCACCTCCTGCAAGTTCGGGAAGTTCTCGAGCAGATTTGTCTTGGTCAGGTAGTTTAGATAGTCTAGGATACCAGCAAAATAAACATCAGCCCAGGTCGGCTTGCCAAGCACCAGGTGGCCATTGTTCTCCTTGGCGATCACGTTCAGCTTAGTCAGATAAAACGGAATCACCTCGTTGTTCAGGGTGATCATTTTTTTCTCCTTCACCATATCGTCCGGTTCGTAGGCGACAATCGCAATTTCTACGAGTAAAGAATGAAATAATGCATCATTGGTATGGTCGCTTTCCCAATCATCGACCATCAATACTCACTCAGACGAAAATCATTGATTGTATCGACAATGGCATCGATTTGCAGAGCCTCTAACGGATTATCACCGGCCAGATTGATCTGCTTGGCCACATACCGGCACATTGCCAGTGATTGGTGCACACGCTTACCATCGACCTCCAACACCGGCATCTGGCCCATGGGCATTGCTAGAAAGAGAAACGCGGACCATTGGACGGATAACGGGCAGAGGGTAGGGGAAAGAGAGAAAGAGAAATAGCGGTGTTAAATTTTAATAGTAGCTGGATTTGCGAGCTATGTGTAAATTTTGGTAGCTTTCGCAATGTTTCATTTTAAACATTGTTAAGTTTTTTTTTCTGTTTTGTTTGTGTCGTTGTATGAGATAAGCAGCTGAATCTTGAATCCATTGGTTCTACAAAAAGAAACATAAAGAAGAAATTTTGTCTTATCACGGAACCGAATATGGCGAATGCATAGCTATGATACAGTAGTAACAACACATATCAACAGGTTTGTACTAGAAAAAAATAAAAATAACACAAAGGTAGAAGATCCGCCAACAACCCGGCCACCCAGCCTAACGTGACTATGCAACTTTGCAGGGTCCGAAGGATGAGTATGCCGGTTTGTTAGTAGATAAGATTATGAAACGAAATCATTGTAACTGCAGCAAGGAAAACGGAAAGAGCTTTTTTAAACTGTTTTTTTGTTGGCTCCCATCAAAAGGGCAGACTTTGATTTTTACGGTTCTTGTTTGTCCGTGCTATCACGAACATGTTTATTTCCATATTTTTGCTGTATTTCAATTATTCCGACGCATTACTTCTGCAGAGGCAAAAAAATCGTTCTGCCTCTAACTGCTTCGCGGCAGTGCAGTCGATTGTTGTTGGGCCGTTGGCTAGAATGTATATTCGGTGACACAGTTCGTCGGTGCACGCATTTCGGCGCCAGTGTATTTAGCGTTTTAGATTTCAGTCTTTGGTCGTTTATCAATCCAGCTACGAATGGATTCGATCGATGTTACGTTGTCAACCACTCTCTGCAGATTCGGATGGTTTGCGACCAGATCGGACTTGGTCATGTAGTTCAAATAGTCCAAAATGGCGGTGAAATAAATGTCGGCCCAACTCAGCTGAAAAATGAGGAAAGAAAAAAATAAATAATGGATAATGGTGAATGTTCGTGCATGGTTTGCCCGAAACCTGTGTCCATCACACATCGGTCGATCATTATTGCGAACAGCATTTACTTTAGAATTGGCCAGGTATCCATTGTTATCGCGTGCAATGTCGTCCAGCTTCTCCAGATAGAATGGAATGACCTCGTTGTTCAAAGTAACCAATTTCTTCTCCTTGATCTCATCGTCCGGCTCGTAAGAGACAACGGCAATCTCTAAAATGTTACAGGGTTTTAATGTGCGAGGTTCAGATTGAGTAGTAAAACTAAATGTCCCTACTGGTAGGAATAATCCAATCGGCCATTTTTTGCATCCTTTTCGTTAGGAAATTGCGTTTGCTCAATGGCTACTTGGTTCGCTGTGTTCAAAGGAAAACACACGTTATCAATCAATAACATTCGAAGGGTGTGCGAGACCCATCAATGCTGCCATGCGATGTGTTGTGCACATCTTTTTGCTACAAAAATCGTCCTTCCTACAAAAAAGGATTGCAAAAATATGGCCGGTAGAACCATCCGAGCAGAAGGCACTTTGCAGTGCCTTCGGAAAAATAGGGACACCGTTTAAGCGGACGCGCTTACTTAGACGGAAATCGTTCACCGTGTCGACCACGGTGTCAATCATCAAGTTCTCCCAATCATCAGCGCCGGCCAAACCGACCTGGTTGGCCAGATAGCGAGACATAGCGACCGACTGGTGCACTTTTTTGCCGTCAACCTCCAGTACCGGCATCTGACCCATCGGCATTGCTGAAACGAAAGATGGAATTGTTGGTTCATGGCAACTGGAATGATGGCCTTCGCAAAATTCTGAAGGTTTCGATGTGCGCATATACGTATGAACAACGCTGTGGAAATGGATGGATGAATTAAGCGAGACTTAAGAGGGGGGTAGGTAAATTTGTAGTACATGGACCCAGTCCGATGCAAAAAGATGTTGAAATAAAAATGCACTCCCTGGACTCCAGAATCAGCTGCTTCAAGTGGTTATATCATGTGAACGCGTGTACATGTGGGTTTATCTTGTAATCGAATGTTGTAATATCGCATATCAAAATGTAGAAATTCAAAATCCAGCCAATATTAAAATTGAATCTTATCCTTAAGGTCATATTACGCATTTTGAAGTACATAAAGCAAACACTGTTTTCATTGCTGCATTCAAGATCATATTTAAAACATAACATACAAAGAAGACATGTACACTAAAATACTACCTACACACAAAACCAGGTTAATCACATGATGCTGAATCTGCAGTGAAGTTATTTTAACAAATCGTCATCATCACCACCGATACCCAGGTGCATTGGGGGTACCAAAGTGGTACGCATGTGTATCGAATGGGATCAATCGATGGCTAAAATTATAGTGCATCAATTGACGACAATCACGATTTCACAGAACACGAAACATCGATAGTATTCTAACTATCTCGGTTAGAAGGTCAATCGAACCGTGCCAAACCAATCGTGACATCGGCTTTTCATCACGAGAACATCTCGGTGGCGAGGGAATACAAAACTCGGCAAGGTTCGTTTGGCCGGGGCCGATGGGCGTGGGACGTACATGTATTTAGAAACTATTGCGGGTGAGATGTTATGTTAAGAGGGAGGGGGGGGGGGAATTAAATAATCATGAGAAAGCAATGTACTATCGATCTGCAGGTACGATAGTGATGAATAATTCAATTTTAGCAAAACCCCTCTGTCAGCAAATGCTAACAACAACAACAGTACAGAGACAAACTAGACACGGACGGATTGTCGAGTGACTCACTTGGCTTGAGTGCTGGCCATTCTTCGCGGGTGATCCTCACATCATCGAACGGAAGGTTGCCGTAAGACAGCAGGAACCGCAGTGGTTCGCCCAGAGCTTTTACGTTGAAATAGTAAACCTTGTAATCCGGCATGATGTTGCACTTAAGTGAAGATCTAAAGGGAAACAAATGGAAAGAGCGGTTACTTTTAGAGAAAAGCGCTTGAAACATGCTTAAAGTGTACTTAAATCACTGTCATTTTCATCTATAAATTGGAACGATTTGCAATTACTTAATGTACTTCTATCAGATAGAGTAGTTAATTTTGAGTCTCTAAATTATCTGTGTTGCATAATGAATTAATTCATAGCATTATTGATTTTTTTCCAAATTCTAGCTGGTTTAAAATTCGCCTTCGCTGTTTGATATTTTTTATGTTCACATGAACATGACAAAAATAAATATTTTGTAAGCAGCAAATGCACCAAATACTTAAGCACAATTGGATCGAGATTGAACCTCATTACCAAATCAACACAATCGCTATACCTCCTTGTTCCCCATCTTTTCTAGAACTACCTTTGGAGGTTAAACTATTTCTATTTGGATTTTCCGTAACACATTTTCATAACTGCTTCAGCTTTTGCCAGTAAAAGTAAATCTTCTTAAGCGAAAACAAGATTTGTGTGTAGTAAACACCATCAAAAATCATGCTTCTCCGCACTAAACCGACACACCGGACTACTTGGATGAAGATTGATTTAACCTTGATCACCCAATTATGCTGATGCGACTGTACTCCAAACCGGTTGCTCCAGGACCGGTGCCGTAAACTTTACCCCATGCAAACACACGCTTTTAATATTTTGTTGCACCATATTCGCTGTTTCGTAGGGCATAGGACGCAAAGATTTCAAAAAGGTTTGCCAACATGTTAAGCATTACACGGCTTTTGCATTACACGTACTGGTACTGCTACAATACTGCACTGCACCTCGAACGCAACTCGAAGCGAAACAATACATTTTATTTCCACTTTTGCACCCCATTTCTTTGCTGGTCTCTGTTTTGATCGAGCAATGTACTTTCGAAAGCGCTCATCACCCACTGGTATGCATTATGCTTTAACCTTCATCGACGCGCACTAGCTTACCTGCTGATCGAACTTGAGCTAAGAATATGGTCAGACTAAAACAAGCGTGCGTACCGCTCGCTTATTTATCCCAAAACCCGGCAACCCGGCAGTGTGGTATTCGTGCGTATTCGGGACCCATGTGTAACGCGCACACTCGTCGTTGCCATACGAACGTGTCGTAGTTACTTGAACGATCGGTCTTATCTCCGTGCTATCGCACCGTCGTGCAAGGGCTCGCTTCATCCGAACTTTTGTGTCTAATTAGGCGTTTTTTTCGGTGTCTCTCTCGAAGAATATTATAAGAACTTATGATGTGTTTTTGTTTCGTTTCTGAGATACAACGCGCTGAAACATTTGCAATATTAATAATCATCTTCATCAATTTTTGAAGAGATAGTTTCACTACAATACGTAGAAGCTTGCCAACGTTTACCTAAACTTCCTGGACCACGTTTTTACCTAAACTTCCTGAACCTATCTTAATCATCAGTTGAGCGGTTGAAAATGAGACACAAACACGGTAAAAAAACACCGCTTGCTCAGCTGGTCAACAAAACCGCCGATAACGAATATCTGAAACGAAACGATAGATCATGCAATAGACGAGTCATACCACGAGTAGTGGTATTGGGCATGCCCTACATCACAGATCCATTGATCGTGAAACAGATTTTCGAATTTGTTCAATGCTGCGATACATATCGATGGTAGCGGGCTGTTTTACGCAGTTTTATTTTTACTTATCACGTACCCCCATCCACCGTGTTGTTACCCTGTTCGGGTGGCCTGTATTACATTTTCTTGGTCAGCGTGCGACAATTACATCTGAACGAGTTTGCTCCCATGTGAAGCCCTTTACGGCTATTGGTATTATGCAATGTGGTACAGAACGAACAACACTTTAGCACATAGGCACAATTAACCAATTGCGGATCAGCTAAGATTTGTTTTAACTTTATATTGTTAATAATTTTGCAACGATATTTTATTAAAAAAAAATCCTTCATATAACAAAAATCATTAAGCACGAAGATAGCAGGATGGACTGGTTTCAAAATGGTTCCAACTGTTTTGTAAAGTGACCTGATAAGGTTATCAAACATTGATACTATGATATGATTCAGTTGCTGTTTTCTTACGCTGCCCAACACGGTGGAGCTTCTTTACATGATTTCTTCTTCATTTACACTTCACGGGAACGCTGGAAGGTTCTTTAATGATAATTTTTAGCCATCATTGCCTTTTTTTAGAGCACCCCGTTATCGCGAGCGATGCATTGCATTTAGAAATAATGACGACATCATGATGTCTATTTTTGAACAACAGTATTAAATATTCAAATTTATCTACAATTGCACCTAGTGTCGAGGCATGGACACGTGCAGGCGAGTGTAGAATATAAAATGTTGCTTTATTATTTTAATATTCAATATACAATTATACTAATCGAAGTACTGAGATGGAATATAAACAAGTTAGTTACAGCAGTGAAACATTCGGCAAGGTCATTGGCCACGTCTTGACCACACTTCACAGCACGTCAAGCTCCGGCGGTAGTGGAATCTTTTTCGAAAGAGCAAACTTTCGCAATGCCTCGTATTTGTTACGGAGCGAATCGTTCTCTTCCTGCAATCGACCGGTTTCCTCGTGCATCAGCTCCATATCCCGCCATTCTTGTGATTTTTCCGTCTCCAGTTCATCCTTCTGCTCGATGCGCTTTATGCGGCAGCTGGCGGCGTACCCTCGATTTTTCAACGTTCGACGCCGCTGCTTCATGCGCACAATTTCCTCGCGGGTTAGACCTCTCATTTTAAGCGTACGATTGAGATCGCGTACCGTAATCGACACCAGCTCATCGTCACTAATATCGGGGATGGGACAGGGGGATAGTGGTGCCTGCAAATCAAAGATAAGCAAACGGATCGATCGGTTTTACTACGAATGGATGTTAAACATCGCGGTATGGATAATTACTTCATTCCAGTGAATAGATTTCGGGCGCATCATTGACTACAAATACAGAAAGGGGTACACATTTCGATGGATATGAGATTAATTCTAGCACACTATACGAAACGAGTGGTAGACATGTTGCACATACGCTGCTGCCGGCAACACACTCAGGGGTAATTGCTACCGATAGTTAAAATAGATGCTTCATTTGTGTATTGAATGTTACTTTACCTGAGTAGTTTTACGTTCCCGTTTAATTTCCTGCGGCATTTTACGTGGTTTGGATCTTGCACTTCACACTACCTGCTCGGCACTTTCTAGAAGACGCACATCTATTCAGTTATCGATCGAATCCAACCGAATGTGTTCCTATTGGTAGAATGTTTTAGATGACGCCATGCAAAGAAAAAAAGGGCACAAACCAGATAGTGCTGAGAAAAACGAATAAAGCAAATTGCAAGTCATGTTCGGGTCATTATATTTGTACACTTACCCTGAGCCCTATAGAGCTGCACTGCAACCAGCCAATGACGAACGCTTTCGTAGCTTCTCGACACTTTTGAAATTTGAAATATTATTGTATATGATCTGCACCAGTTATAAAGTTTAATTAAACTTTTGTAGAATGCTGTTTAAAGTTATTATTAATTCTGCACGATTTTCCTTATTCCAATCTTTGAAATTCACGAGATCAAGGCTAGCTAATTGTTGTTCCACGACTTATTTGTAAGCAAAGAGCTTCATAGTGCAGGTTGGGCCAAATCCATTGATCTGACATCAGGAACAGCATGAATGTTTGACATTTCAACGGTATTAAACATTTTCAAACCATATGACGATTTCAGTAATTAAAGTTTTTAGTTCTTTATTTACTTATAAATTTATTAATTAAATATTCTTACCAATTGCCGTAGTTCAAATGTCGGATTTTTTTCCCGGAAACTAAACCAGATTTATTTTAAATAACGGACGAGCTCCAAAACTCGTTGAAGTAAACAATGTGCCTTTGCCGCAAAAGTCGGAGCACGTCCGCAGAGTACGAGCAGCTCACGGCGCGCCATTTCCAAACGTCAACCGGTCTTGTTTACAGCTGAAATAAAGCGGCAATTGATATCAACAATGGATGCAACGAATTCAGTTTCGAAGGTTTGTTTTAAGCAGATAATAAAATTAAACACTTTTCCACATCTTAATGCTCTTTCAATCTTTCAGGGGGTATTTGTGTTCAAAAATGGAGCAACGCGTGTCAAAGGACGCAAAAAGGCGCAACGTTGTAACAGCCTACTAGACGCGGGCACAACAAAGCAGCATTGGTTTCGTATGTACAAATCGCACTGGGAACGTTTGCGGCAAATGATACTGAAGATGCAAACAAGCAGCTATGGGAAAATTATCGATGACTTATTAAAATTCATTGAAAGCTGCCAGCAAACGGACATGTACGAGGGATTTCTTCCTACTGCGGCATTGCTTACCGGCATCAATCAAACCGACCATCTCTCCCAGTTCGAGAAGCTTGCCGAAGATATCCGCAACAACACACTCTCGATTGTTGTGCTGCTGCCGTCCCGTGATGGATCCA
Source organism: Anopheles melas (assembly GCA_000473525.2). NCBI lineage: Eukaryota > Metazoa > Arthropoda > Insecta > Diptera > Culicidae > Anopheles > Anopheles melas. The sequence continues at coordinate 8,904 of AXCO02009852.1, forward strand.
GTCTTAAGCAGGCCGTGGAAACGATTGTTGCTAAATGCATACACGGCCAACAAATAGATACTGCGGAGGAGAAGCCGCTTCGTAAAAATCAGCTCAATCTGGACGTACTGCATGCATGGTACACTGAAACGCATATAAATTGTCGCTTTAAGCCAAAACTCACCATCATTATCCCAGACTTTGAACTGTTCAATCCGCTGGTTCTGCAAGATCTGATACTTATACTGGAGTGAGTATTTTCTGTCAGTCGTAAAGCTTGCTTTTTTTTGTAAACCATTTTACCCAAAAATTTTAGTTCTTACGCAACAACGCTGCCGTTCGTGCTTGTATTTGGTGTGGCAACAGCTATTTCGACTATTCACAATGTACTGCCATATCATGTCACTAGCAAAATCAAGCTATCCATTTTTCAATCCGAACCATCGGCGACCAATCTCAACAAAATCCTGGACGATGTTCTGCTAACACCTTTCTGCCCTTTTCATCTGTCCGGGAAGGTGTTTAAACTGCTTTTGGACATTTTCCTGTTTTACGATTTTTCCGTCAACGGTTTCATTCAGGGGTTCAAGTTCGCCTTCCTGGATCACTACTTTCAACAACCAATTAATGCGCTCAGTGCCATCATCGACGACGCAGACGATTTACAAGCGATCATCAACGAACTGACATCGGCCGAGCTGGAACAGATTCGGCAGCTACCCTCATTCCGTCCTTATGTGGAATCTCTTCAAAATCCCCAGGAAGTCATCGACATTCTTACAAACGATGACTACTTCAAGCAATCTCTCATGCCAATGATAATGAAGGTGCATAACTATTGGTTTACTTTTCACTGCGCATTGCAAATACTGCATACACTTGTATCCGACCTTCCCAAGGCACCGTTGGGACGGCAACTCCGTGAGCTCTATTGTCAATGTGTGTCTTGCGACGTTACTGAACTGCCCGAGTTCAAGGAATGCATGCAATTGCTATCGTTTCTGTCGAAGGAAGAAATGTTGTTGAAGATTAAACAGGTGCTGGATGTGGTGTTACAGTGGGTTGATCGGAACGATCAATTGAACATTGAAGGTTGCTTGGTGTACGAAGTAGCACCGTTGGAGGCAATGGCAAACGGTTTGGCGATACTATCCGAGGAGCTAGCAGTTGCTAGTCACGAACAAATCGACGTAGATACACAGCAGGACAAACAAACTCTACTTTCTAGCCAAATGGGACGCCAAGAGCTGCGGGAAAAGCTGCTGACGGCGGCGAAACATGCTAAAAGTGAATCTGCTGCCACCCGAGCTGTAGGCAAGATAATGGATTATTTTCTAGGCAATATCTTCCAACGACACCTTTACCCACCGACAGGCAAAAAAGTGCCATTAATTGAACTGTTTCTGTACAATGACAGTTCGTTCATTCGTCGGCACATCATTGGTGCTCCTAGGGCCGCAGTTCACACTGCTCTCAACAATCCCCAATTTTACACGCAATGTGAATGCTGCACTCTCGATGAATCCTCCTGCATTATCCCATCCTTGCCAGATCTTTCAATCGCATATAAACTTCACTTGGAGTGTGGTCGGATGATAAATCTGTTCGATTGGCTGCAAGCATTCCGTACCGTAATCGATGATGTCAACAGTGACGGTGCAGAACAACAGATCGATCCTGTAATTCAGTAAGTATTTAGTGTTTTTTTACACTATTGATTTTTTGTTGTAATTTTTAAAACTCTTTTCCCTTTTTTGAACAGGGCTCGCTTCACTCGAGCAGTTGCGGAGCTGCAGTTTCTAGGTTTTATAAAAACATCCAAAACCAAAACCGATCACGTCACAAGACTTACATGGTGAAAATTTAGCATTACAATTACAAAAAATAAGTATAGTTTTTAAATACCTGTCGGTGTGCCTAAGTTTTCTAAGTATCCACTATTTATCTTAGGCGTGTTCTCAAATGTATGTATAAATCTTAAAATATTGTATAAATCCTTATCGAATACATAAAGTGCACCAAATCAAAATCCATTGGTCTGAGAATTTTTTATGTTAATGGTGATTAATTGATTCACAAAATAACCTTTCTACATGAAATGCTTTGTCTAAAAACTCCTGTAGCATAACAATGAATTCAATTATATAAGTTTGAGTCCATTCAGTTTCAACTGTCCGAACAGTTTTTAATACATCATTATTCCGTTCCCATCGTTCATCAAGAGAAGTTTCATTTCCCTAAACTCCTTTACATTCAAAGTATGTTGCAATACAAAAAATATTTAAATTCATGCTGAAAGTGAAATAATGATTTGTAGCATGGATCATCCTCAATCGCACATAGATTTTATTTTATTTTCTTTGCGTTCCACTGTTAATCTACAAATCTGTACCGGTGATATGCGGTTTTCTGAGTTTGACAGTCAAATGGAAAACAAATTGACTTTTTTTTTAATTAAAAAGTGCTCAAAAGCCAGAAACATCAAAATTCTCGGTATAAGTTCTATGGAATGTCTGGTGCGTGGAGTGGCGTTTATACGGGTACCTTTTATTCGGTTGTCCGCTTATCCGTGCTGTTCAGAAATGACAGTCTAATACAAAGGGAACATTTCGTGCTGAGGAGGATATTTGAAATAATGCTTTTCAGAGCACATTGTCAAAACAAAAAGCGCTATATTTATTTGAAGTAAAATTAATACATTATGGAACATTATTTTAAATAAAATACACGATATCATAGATTCCGACTCTTCAACTTCGGTTATAAACTTTATATTTACAGATATTCGACACACAACTTTTTCGATTTACGCCTTGCTTTGGGACATTTTTGATCCCAAATACAGTCGTATCTCGGGTGACAACTGTACTATTTGTCGTGGTGGGAGCTCGGAATCGGACCTACCCGATTCCGATTCCGTGTTCGGTATCAATTCCGGAGCCGATTCCAACTCTGGAAT
>AXCO02009853.1:0-11831 GCA_000473525.2 Anopheles melas
TACAGGCAGGCCTTGACCGACAGCGGTTGTTGTGCCAAAGAAGAAGAAGAAGATGTGTGTATCGAATCTAGTCTTGCAAAACGAAGCGTTACGAGGCGCTATTATTTAGCTGCAACTATTTTTTTCGTAAGCCCTGTGAAACTGTGTCTTTTTCTAATCTTTTAGATTAATTATGAAAAGCTTTTGTTTTATTGCGAAAAAAGTCTGTTTTGAGCATTCAGAAATATCCGCTTCGGAATAAAATTGTAATTGAGCCGGAGTGCTACGAATACACGCGATTGTCGCACTATCGCGTAGAAAGGAAGTTGTGTGCTGGGATGTGTTGGGAAATCAAAACAAAGCGCTGTCAAACACGCAGAAACGTTGTACGGGAACAATTTTAAAAATAATGCAAACGCATCCAGGCCCGTGCGTGGGACGGCTGGAAAGGGTGCACGGGAGGTAAACACACACAAGAACAACAAAGGCAACACAAGCCGAAAGAAAACATAGGAGTGGCTTGGGCTCTGCCGTTTGGTTTTGTTCTTTTCGCCACCCGCACAGCCGGGGTTGTTACGACCATCAACCGACTCGTGCTCCTGTTCGCCGTCAACCATCGCGGCAATGGAACCACCGAATGGAACGGGGTCGCCAGCGGAGCCGGCGGCCGATAGTGAACCGGTGGCCCGAACTGTGATCCGAACTGCGCCCGAACCGGACGGACGCGCCGAACGGTGGGTAACGCTGAATGTCGGGGGCGAGATCTTCACCACCACTCGGCTGACGCTGACGAACCGCGAACCGAACAGCATGATCGCCCGGATGTTCGCCCAGGACCAGCTGAAGCCGGCCGAGCAGGACGCGCAGGGCGCGTACCTGATCGACCGGAACGGGCACTACTTCCGGCCGATCCTGGACTACCTGCGGCACGGGCGCGTCATCTACGACCGGCACGTCAGCCTGCAGGGCATACTGGAGGAGGCCCGTTACTACGGGCTGGACGGGCTGGCCCGGCTAATCCAGGAGATCGAGCGGGCGGACGTGTCGCTGACGCGGCTCGACTTTATCCGCACGCTGGTCACCTCGTCCCACACGACCGAGCTGCGGTTCCAGGGGGTGCACCTTTCCGGCATCAACCTGTCGAAGCTGGACCTGCGCAACATCAACTTCAAGTACGCCTGCCTGTCACACTGCAACCTGTCGTACGCCAACCTGAGCTCGTGCTGTCTCGAGCGGGCGGAGCTGCGGTGCGCCAACCTCGAGGGCGCCAAGCTGCACTCGGTGATGGCGGCCTGTGCCGATCTGCAGGGCGCGAAGCTGAAGTGCTGCGACCTGACCCGGTGCAGCCTGGAGAACGCCAACATGAAGGGGGCCACGCTCGAGGGCAGCGTGATGGAGGGCGTCAGCCTGCGGGTGGCCAACCTCAAGTCGGCCAACATGCGCAACTGCACGCTGAACGATGCGGATATGGCCGGTGCCAATCTGGAGGTAAGAGATGCCCCGGTTTTTCTCCCGGTTTTCCCATTCTGACCCATTCTTTCCAACCGTCCCACAGTCCTGTGATCTGACCGGTTGCAATCTAAAGGGTGCGAACCTGCGCGGTGCCAACCTGAAGGGCGCCCAGCTGGAAAAGCTGGTCACACCCGTCCACATGTCCCAGATCGACATTTAGTCTGCGTTTATTTGGCTTCCGGGCGGAGCCAAACCCAACAGAAGATAAGCCAAACGCGCCAGCTGAAGAGCTTTTGCTAGAGTAGAAGTATTACGTATACCTATAACCAGTGCTACAAAATGTCATCAGCATCAGCATTGATGCTTATTGCTGATACTCAATGAAACTGCGTCATGACATGCCGAACGCGATATATGCGAGGACTTGAGTCAAACGCGATACTGTGACTGACAAGCTGACCTTAGTGCCGTCACAAGCGTAATCATGACTTTTTTTTCTGGCTGTGCATAGTGCTGCCAAATGCCACTGGTTTCAGTCACCAACATTTATGGCTGAAATGAAGTTCAAATCAGCTCACGTACACAACTGAGATGATCAGAGATGAGACTCACACAGTTGGTGTAACAAATAACATGCTTGGTGACATTTTTTAGTACCGAGCTCTTAGTTACTCGCTTGGTCACATTTTCTGTCGGTGATAATCACGACATGCTTGGAATATACTTGGCATGAGGGCTCAAGTACAAAAATCTGCATGCTTTCTCCCGCTGTCTTTTTCGATTATCTATCGGCTCAAACAGAGCGAGAAAACATGCTCATTATGTTTCTTGGAACCACTCGCAAGCACCGTATATCTCCCATGACCATCACGATGATCACGGACTGAAAATGTCACGACCAAGTAACTGACCAAGAGAAACCACCAGCTGTTTGAGTTTCACCTCTGATCATCACAGAAGAGCTCGTGACGCTGACATTATTTGGTTTCAGTGGGAATTTGTCATTACTATGTCAGTGATATTTTGCAGAACTGATCACAGTAAAAAAACGTCATGATATAGTGACTGATCAAGCGTTGGTCGCAAAAATGTCACGAAGCATGTCACACCAGTCGTTTTTAGTATCACCTCTGATTATCTCAATTGAGTACGTGACGCTGACATGGATTTTGTTTCAGTCAAATATTTCTATGACTTTGACAGTGGCATTTTGCAGCACTGCCTATAGCGTAGTAAAGTTATACGCACAACCGCAGTCATAGTTTGAGCAGAAACATGTTTTCCATTTAATGCTTTTCGCCGCATCGTTCTAATGTACAAAAGCTTGAAATATTGATATTAACATGTTAAGCGATAACAGTCTACAATACTGTTCCTAAAACTTCCGAGGAACAAACATAACTAACGGCATTATAGTATATAGAGGATAAAGGTTTGTTGCTGCTGGCTGAGATAGAGAAACGGGCTAAAGCCACCTACCGAGTCCGGCCCACAGCAGCCAAAACACAGATGTTGCAATGCAATTTAATGTGTGCGCTCATTGCGCACAGGTAATGTATATAAACTTGCTAGAACTGTAGCGGAACCGACGTCACAACGAATGATATGCCATCGAACTGACAGCATGCGACTGTTGCTGCTCGCTTATGCCTTGACAAAACCCGTTGCGAGACGGTACGCGAAACGGAAAATAAATGTAACACGTTAGTTGAAACTAGTTTCTTGGAGTTTGGAGTTACGGGATTTGCATGTTGACAAGCAGCATTGCTGTACAAATTTTATTGAACGTTGTATGTTTTTAGTTTAGAAGGCATTGTTTCCGGACCAGTTGCAAGATCTGTTTCGGTACTAGAGCAGATTCCAGGGATGGTTTCTTGGGACGGCACACAAGCTGAAATAGTACAAGAAATGATGTCTGGATCGGAATATTTACATGAACAGTTCCAGCGTCGAGGTAGGTACGGTGGATAGGTTCAACGAAGAACTGAGATGGATTTAAAGCCCTTTTTAACATCGAGATTTGTCCATAGCGAATACTAGGGTCAGAATAAAATAGGATAGTGGTCCAATGTTTGAGATATGTTCGGGAACAGGTGGAAAGCTGATTTATATTATATCAGGAAAAGCGTTCGGTATAGGATTACTACGACAGTCGCATAAGCTGAATTGGATTAGGACTTGGTTCAGCATCTGGAGTGATCCAGGATATTCTCCAGGACTGGAGATGTTCTGACTAAATCCAGGGCTCATATATGTACTGATATAGACCCAAATTCGATTTTAATCCTTTTACCGGAATAATTTTGGTGAGTTCTAGAACCATGCTTTTGCTGGATAGTATTGCAATTATTGCAATATACGTCCAAGATCAGTTCCATAGTGGAATATTTACTTGACGTGCTATTGGGCCGGTCTAGTGGTACAGTCGTCAACTCGAACGACTTAACTACATGCCTGTCATGGGTTCAAGCCCCGAATAGACCGTGCCCCCATACGTAGGACTGACTATCTTGCTATGGGGGGGAATCAATTAGTCACTGAAAGCCAAAGCCCACAAGTGGGTATAGGCAGGCCTTGACCGACATCGGTTGTTGAGCCAAAGAAGAAGAATCAAGTCCTAAACCTATCCAGATTCCTACACTTATTACCAAGCTCGGGACGTGGACGAAGAATTGAATAGGACTTGATACAGCTTCCTAAATTCAGAATATTCAGTTATACTTCAGGATAGTTTCAAAGCCAGCTGCTGGAACCAGATTAGGATTAGAGAATAGAGTTAAACTCAAAACAAAAATAGCATTTTTTTAGTTCCAGGGCTGAGATGCAATAACTGCTGCCGTATTGCTAAGACCTAAAGCTTGGATAGCTTTGAGCCGCAGGACTATGAGATAAGAACCGTCACATTTCCTAGACGTTGTACCAAGTACCGCTTCACTACTGTAGGCGAAGATTTCAAGCCTCAATGCCTTAAAGGCCTGGGCGATAGCCAGGATAAATTAACTCGTTGGCAACACAAAAAAACCAACATCTTTCAAGATAGAAATTAAACGTCGGGTTAAACGTGCTTCCATTATCCCCATTGCACCTGCTGGCTAAAAGCTAACAAGCAAATCGTTTGCGAGTTTTTCTTCTTGTTTTGCTTGTTAAACCCCATTTCCCATTATCAGATCCATTTTTACCTCTGCCATTCTCTCCAACAACAAAAGACCGAGGGGGAAAGAAAAAAAATCCCGGAAAAGCTACCATATCCATAGCTAATCCATAGCCTTGACGCGCTGCTAAAGGATGCAAGTTTGCCCGCTGCATGCAGGAGTTTGGGCTTATCCATCCGGTGTTTTGCACCCGTTTCTGCGTACGTTTGTTTGTTTGCTCAGTGCTATCCGGTAGTTGGCCGTTGGCGAGAGAGCTTTTTTTTTGTTTGTTCGTCCTCTATCCACTAAAGAATAACAACATAACATAATATTATCCGGTGAATGAAAGTTTATCGTGGACTACGGAGAAATTAAAAGCGCACAGCACGGGAAAGCCGCTCGATGGTTCATCACTCAACACGTCTGCCAACAAACAGAATTGACCGACCGGATAGTGCTTGGGAGCTAAGGTCAGCAATATTTCCTTTCCACAGCGGTCGTTTCGGTTAATTAGCTATTAATTTGGTCCACTCGGCGAGGCGCGCTCACCTGCCGCGGAAATGAAACATTCGCCCGGCGTTCAATATTGACGTTCCTTATCCCCCACAACCCCCCTCCCATTCCCCTGCCCAATGAAGTGAAAGAGTGACCTGAAAGGTCAAAAAGTTTTTGTGTTTTCCTGCAGAAAATCGCCTATCGCTGCCAACCCAGTGCCGATTTCGCTTTTTGCGCTTAATCTTGAGCGGGCGCCGGTTCGTGTCTTAAAATATTAATTTACAGCAGCTCATCAATATTCATTGACGAAAAGACAGTTAATGAGTTTTTTCCCCGTTCCGCTGGCAGCCGCGCCAAGACTGGCCAAGGGTTGGCAGCGCCCGCGCACACGGTGAACCGTTTTGCGCGTTTAAAACACAAGCGTGTTTCCTTCTGTTTCCTCCGCGGCTTCTTCATGCCGTTATCGCAAATCTGCTAACTGTGTGTGTGCTTGTGTGTTGGGCATGCTGCGGTGAACTAATATTGACCGAACACGGGTAGCGCGGATTAGCTGACGCGGTCGGTTTGGCGTGACTTTTCGCGTACCCTTCTATGGGCGGCAAATGATCGATGCGAGGGAAGGGGGCTGTATTGGCAGCGCAGGGACGCTATTTTCTGCTTCAAATCGGCAGAAAGGGATGGAAAAAAGGGGAACGAGAGGGGGGGGGGGAAGGGATTGTTTAAAATTTGAAGCAGCGTAAGTAAAAGCTACAAGCCCGGAACACACCGGCAACACCCTCCGGAGATCAATCAAAAGTTTTTCTCGTTCCGTACGTCGGTTGACAGTGGTTTGCTTTGTCGTGTTTTGTGAGTGTGTGTGTATGTGTGTGCCCTACTGCTTGTGCAATGGAGTCACCGTAGGCCCGGAAAATGCTGAAGCCGGTTTTTTTGTTGGTTCCTGGGAAATTTAAGAATCTAAGGCTCCACGCATGTCATTCGAGCATCCAGCAGTGTCCTACCAAGCACACGCTGTCGTTCAACAGTGCTGTTACGCTGCCAGCCCAACTCCCGGGCCGGGCATGTACGTGACAAATATTTCGGGGCAAAACTGGACCCACAACGATGGCACAAGGGCAGAAACAAGGGGTTGCCGGCTTGTATGGACAAGTTTTTCCGAGAATTATTTCTCCATCGTCAATTTCTGGTGTGTGCTCTGAACATAGCGCCACAAACGGCAATGGCACGGTATGATATCCCATTAGCAAAAGTTACTTCACAGACACGAATGTGAGGGCTTCCTCATCCGGAGAGTCTGGGCAGAGCATCGAATGACAACCATTCTGCTATGGCCGATCTCAAACGGTTCCTGGAGGAAAAGCAAAACCAATGGCCCGACTTGTACCGGGAGGTATTGTAAAAGGTGTTCTGGGTCAGTTCTGGAACCATGTCTGGGCTTTTGGGAATAAGAACGTTGGATGGTTCTGGAGAAAGCATGACATGTTCATTACGTTATGCATTGGCCTAGTCACAACCCTAAAACATAAATAACGTGTTAAGGCACAACGTCCCAATGTTGATATTAAAATCGACTCTAAGAGCACAACAATTTTCATCAAGGTCATTACTGAGAAGACATCGGAGCAACATTTGCAAAAGAGTGGCACAAGCAATCGTAACTGGTGTACAACTTTTTTGAACTGGTGTTATGCAATAGTTGGTGAGAGCAGTGTCTTAAACTTTGTGAGAGTTTACGCTACCACCTGTCATAAGAACATCTTCAGACCAACAGAGCTACGAAATCTAAGAGGCCAATAGGCTCGAAGTATCCACAAATAATAAACAAATAAAGATATGGGAAGTTCACCACATTCGAAAATCTTTGATCATTGAGCACTTGAGGCACTTTGAAATGTCTGTAATACTTATATTACAGAAAGTATCTGCAAAAATAATGTTCTCTTTCAATGAGGTATGGGTAGCAAATTTTATTCTGTTTTTCTTCGGCAGATTCATGGTCTTGGTTTTGTGTCCCCGATACTTCATCTGGTCCACTCGAAGCACATCTGGTTGTAACCCAACATATCTGTGCGGTATGAAATTAAGGATACTGGAGCAACTCGACCAGTTTGTGAGTGTGTCGTAACAACAGCGTCCAGGCTGGAAATGGGAAGTGAGTCGATTTGGTCTAACTCTTTAGTCAGCACTGCAGGAACGGTATCACATCCGTGTATTGTGACACTTTCCTGCCCAAGATTTCCACCGGAAATGATTCCCACCGGGAGAAGTTTGTGTGCGTTCAATCACAAAGGTTGCATTGAAAGATGTCAGAAGATGAACAAGAGGTTTGTATCTACCTGTTGATCTATTTGACGTTAGCTTTGAAGTATATTCTGTGTGACAAAAAAAAAACATTTTTAATTCCCTGGAGGTATTCCTTCCAGCACAACGTACTACGTCGTTAAATGGGTTCTAAACTTCATTACATTGCCTACACTGTTCGTCCGTCTGCTCGGCCCAACTCCACACCGAACTGAGCGAACACCCGATTTAGCGAGTAGTGTGTGTTTGGTGTACTTCCTTTGCTTAACAAGTTAATGTCCCGCGCGAAAAACAGCTTGACGAGGTGGTTGATTATCCAGTCCGCCTGTCCCCTGCCAATCGACCAACCCGTATCCAGTCCAGCTCTAACGACGAATTTCTTTACCCAGCTTCGGTGGTGCAAAGCAGTGTGAGGCATGTGTGTGGGTGTGTGTTTCGTCGGGCAGTAATTGGGCGGTCGATTCGGATGCCGGACGGAGAGCGACAGGGCAGCTGATTTGGACAAGTTCAAACAATTAACTCAATTGGTGGAATAATTCAATTATCGTGTAGCCAAAGCGGTGTTTCGTTCGAATGGACAGAGCGGTTACGAGTTGATCTGTAGTTTCCGGAGTGGTAAAGACGAAGTAGAAGGAAAGCATCTAACCTGTTGAGTCATGGATGGATGGGATGGAGGAAGAGCGAGCAGGCAGGGACGGAGCACATCGTCGCCTCATTAGTACTGCTGGTCGGTATGTCAAGGAAGAGACAAGGAATTCTCACATGCACCAAATCGTTCGTTTTGTTTGCCGATGGCTTTCGAGGAAGCTATTAAAAGTCATCCGTTATTCTGGGACTGCGAGTGATGTATGTGTGTGTGTGTGTGAGGACTAACGATACACTTCTTCTGGTTGCCGTAAAGCGGAAAACGCTAACATGAAACCAATCAATATGTGGGAAAACGCAGTGGTCTTGGAATTTGGCCAGACATTGCCGGATGCATGCGGACAGTTCAGGACCAGCGCTCAGACAGCGCTCGGTCGTTTGCAGTTGTCGTCAGCTGGGATCTCTGAAATGCTGGATAGGATTACACCAATCTCGTTTAAAGACCGCCCCGGCAGAACGGTGACCGGTAATGAATATATCATTCAGAATCAACCCAATCAGTGGAGGTGGAAGATGCCCTATTCCGGGCAGCAGAGATATCGTCTAGCCGAACGGATCAGATCGGTTTGCGGTCCAGGAGCTCAGTGGGGTTGAGTTGTTTATTGCGATGTTCTTTTTCCAGGGATACTCCCAAGCTCATTGTTCGACTGTTCGAGCGTGATTGAGCGTTCTGCTGTTCCAAATTTCCACACAATAGAATTTCAAAACGTTCATAGTACCCTGCAGTAATGCATTCACAAGAATATACGAACCCAACGGTTGGTCCTCTTCGTCCTTAGTCGACCTAAAGGGGGCATAAATTGGCAAAAAGAAGGAAAAAAAACATAAATCAGCTCTCGCTCGCAGGCAGGTCCCATTGTGCACATTGTTGCAAGGTACGTTATTGCGCCCCCGCACGCAAACGGACCCGGAAGGCATTTGCATCGCCGCGTCGCTTGGGCAGGCCCAACAGCTGTTCAGCGTCGCGTGAAACCGCTGGATGAAAAACGCTATAGCCGAAGCGATGCCGAAGCGGTACCGAAGCGTCGCCAGTTGCTCTGGTACTGTACGGACAGTGTCGGTTGCTGCACATTGGTCCCAGTCGCCCGCATGGGTTCGGCACACTTGCACCAGCAGTACACGCCACACACGCCGGTCGGGTGTATCGCGCGTGAGACGCGAACCGTCGAAAGGTGCGATGTTTCATAATTTTCCACTGAGAAATGACATTTCTAATGATTTGAATGTTGAAACTTATCCTTAAGCCGTTAATTTAGCAGTAAAACAGATAGATTCGTTGTAGTATCCTTAAATCGATTGGGCCTCTGATTGTCACACAAAAGTAGGATCTTTTACATGTTTTGATCCTAAATTGCGTTATATTTTATTTAAAGTATAAAAATAATAACAAAACCATCAATTTGTCAGTAAAACCGATGATTTTTAACTTCGGTAGTCTTTAAGCTGAGTCCTTAATCACTGTCATCCCAAAAGTAGGATCTTTTGCATTTTCTGCTCCAAAATGTCATCTGTATTGTTTTGAATCAAACAAAGACAGTAAAATATTTCGATTTTCGGTGTTTAGTTCTAACTCAAAAATGGTAAATTAATGAATTCAAAATAAACACATTTTAGCTGCAAAGCGACCTCTGGTAGGAAATAATTCATTGCCATCGACCGTGACGAGAGATTACGCACAACACCTAGCAATTAGCTGATCGCCCGAGCCAGCTTACCGAACCACAAACATGGTTTAATTTATTCCCCCCCCCCCCCCTCAGAAAGTCTCTCTTGTCCCACAAGCTTTTTGATGTGTTTCGATAGCACGGCCTCTGGCGTCATTTCGAGCAGGGTGGTGGAAAAAGGGACAGATCAAGCGCTACACTATTGCCAAAGCCTACCATCCCCCACCAGCCACCACCTTGCCCGTTTGGTTCGCATTGTGGTCAGCAGCAGAACATTAATTGACGAATATTGGATGCCTGATTGTGGGGTCGCTGCCTCTCACAAAAAGCAAAAAAAAAACTCAGAATTCAAACTCCACCAGATGTCGCTGCACTGTGACGCTGCTTTTTAAGTACGTTCGAATGCATTCTTCCGATTCGTTGGGGGTGCCATTGAGGGTGGAACACAAATTAGATTATCGAACTCGGCGTGTCATGCGTGTGGGCGTGTGATGCAGGTTTTCGGCATAACCGCGTGCACTTTATCGTTCGCTAAACATTAAATTAAAATGCCAGCAATGAAAGTAGCAGGAAAGCACTACGACGGCTAAGAGTAATTAAAGAGTAAAAAGCAAAATAAAACTCCATTTCAACCTGGACCAGGGTGTACAGTGCGTGCTGTTTTGTATTATTTGAGAGCTGCCTTTAAGTGAAAAAAACTGCCTTCGTGAACGCTTTCCACAGTAAGTGGGTAAATGCGTCCGTTTTTTTTTGAAGCAGTGGAAAGGCCGGCAACGAATGGACGAGCAACGAGGGGAGCAACGAATAAAACAAAAAATCGCTACGTTCTGGCGTTGCATTTGTTGAACGGTGCGCTTCTTCCACACTGCGATGTGCTTGTTGAATAGTTGTTGTTTTTTTTGTTGCATCCCTCTGTGCGCTTCGCCATTTTTCCATCACATTTCCCGGCGTCAACTTTTTGACTGCATCGCTGCTTGTGTTGCAAGTGTTCGGTGAAAAAAAAAACGACAAAAGCTCTACAACGTCACGAAAATTGCATACCTGTTGGCGATTTGCTGTAACAAAGTGCACCGTGCGATGGCGCCTGCAAGTTACGCTACCCGCATTGCAAAACGAACGCATCGTTTAGCAGCCTCCTGCCGGGACTGTTTTAACGTTTGTTGTCGCGCTTTTTTTTTGCAGTGTTACCTTGCGAACGCATAAAATAGACGACGGGCAGAGCGAATAATGAACCGCAACCGTGGCCATAGTTGTCCCTCGGTGGTGAAATTAGTGTTCCACCCCTTTACGATATTGCAGGGTTGAATGTTTTCTGCTCGAAACCCCTGGCTGCGGGGTGCGTAATTAATCGCTGGCCATATTAGGCAGCGGCCAGGGATCAAACGCAAACTCGCTGTTAAAATGGGATCAAACAAATTGTTTTGCAAAAAAAAAAAAACCGGCGAAAGAAAAATGGGGCGTATGGGAAAATGAACTCACCCTAAAAGCCTTGACGGCGACTGCAAAGGGTGATGTGAACAAAACTAGGCCGCCAGCGGCTCCACTAACGACCATAACGCCGTTCCTTTTTGTTGGTCCTTTTGGTAGGAATTTAAAAGAAAAAAAGAGCAACAGCAAAAGTACGCTTGTACGCCATTCAAGTCCCATTTTTCGGGCTGCACTTTCACGCAAGAACAAATGGCCATCCCATCATATCGCTTCGCTTAGTTTCGATCCGCTTTTTTCGCCTCGTTACGTCTCGTTTGGTCAATCCTTTTTTAATTTCTTTTTTTTTCTCATGTTCGCAGTGTAGGGTGGGAGGGGGAAAGGACAGCAAAGAAGAACACTGCTCCAACCAATTTACTGACATTTTAGCGTTATGTAAAAAAACGACAAATGCTGCAAAATAAAACCTTGGACAGCATGTTTTCCGCTCGGTTAGCAGAAATCGCGTGGCAAGAATTGGTACAGAAGCGCGCAAAAGCGAACCATTCAGGTGATTGATTTATACCTTTAGAAGCATTCGCTTTCCTGTCTTTTTTTTGATTCTGCTAGTAGCTGTCTAAGTTCGACAGTCCTGTCCGCAGGACTTCATGCTCGTTTGAGCTGTGTATTTATTAATTTGTTGACTTTTACAATATCGGTGAGGGCCTTTAAAGAGGCCTGAGGGACAGGTGTAAAAAAAAAA
>AXCO02009854.1:0-11774 GCA_000473525.2 Anopheles melas
TGTGTGTGTGTATGTTTCACTGCAGCGGGTACTGCTGATATGTGTGTTTGCTCCGTGTACACCACAGCAGCTGGTGCGATGAAATGGCCTACTCCGTCGTACACTCTCTCCTGTGTGATATGAGTGTGTGGTGAAGATTCGATTTTCTGAAGCGGAATGAGATCTATTTTTACATATATTTTTCTTCTTTCCCCACCGTCGTGTGTCGGACGACCCTTATTCCTTGGTCGGTTTGCCACCACACACTAGGAGCAAATTTCAAGGCCACAAAGCTGCACTAGCGGATGCACTCGGCGCACTTGCCCAGCACCTTGCTGTCGCGGTCAATGGACACTGGCGTTGGTGGTGGTCGTGGGTGCATCGACAGGAATGCACATCTCGCAACGGGGAAAGAATCCTTCCTCCGGCCTCGTGTGTGTGTGTGTGTTTTATTGCTTCTTCATTTATTATTTTTCTCACACACCAGCGCAAACAGCGGCGACGGGTCGAATGTGTGAGATGGCTTCTCTCCCACTCGCCTGCTACGAGTGGGCTATACGGCTAGAGCAGGAGAGGCGAATGCACCCCCAACACGAAAGTGCGATGTGCCGCTGCTTCCGGCAGCAGCCGTGGGTCCGTCGTGCCGTACGCAATATTTCGCCCTATTTTAGGACAAGCACACACTGTAGTAGTGCTTTGTAGGTGTTCGTGCGCGTATGGAATGATTGGACCACCTCCTTCGCCGCCTGCAACTAACGAGTGTTTGCTGCTGGTTTTGCACTTTTGCGCTGATGGGATGCAACAATTTTACCACCGCACACACTATGGGACGACGCGCACTGTAACCAGCCACAAATTCCAGCCTGCCTGGATGTGTTGTTTCACAACCGGACAGCCCCCGCACACAGCACTGTGCCGCTGTGTTTATGCAGTCAGCTGCCTTCCACGCACCAAAACGGAACTGTCTCTGTGTGCGTGCCTGTGTGTGTGTTTTTTTTTTATCTCCCAGAGGTCGGAACGGCAGCCGCCACCAAGTGTGGTGACCTTACGCACCGCAAAACCCGTGCCCGTCTGCTGCTCCTCTGTCGCACTTTTGCGGTGTGTTCGCACTCGGGATGGAACTTTGTTTCACGTTCGTTGTTGCAAGTGCGTGTTTCTGTTCGCGCAAAAACGTTTGCAATGTGCAATTCGATGCACTGATGTAGCACGTACACACCGGGCCCGAAACGACCGGTCCGAAACTCACACCGCAAGCAACACACACCGACTCAGGCGAGGCGAACTGTCCATCCCACTGTCTTTTCAGAACTGTCACCGTGTACGCTCGTGCGCGTATGCGTGTGGCAGCGTGTCGCGATGGTGCTGGTGTGCGTGTGTGCGTGCATGACGTTTCGCGCTATCTCTCTCGCTTTTTGTTCGCGCAGCCATCTCTATCGCACGATTTATGGGAGGCGGAGGATGCAAAGAGCTCTCATGGAGGAATTTTATATGTTTTTCTATTTTGAAAAGTAAGTAAAAACCCATTTTTGGCTATATTTTACAATTAGATGGTATAACATATCGTAATTTATAACATATTTTAGATTGACAAAAGTCATATAAATATTGCGATGAAGTGTCCTTGACTGAAAGCTATCCTCAGTCCGGCTTGTGCACTGGGTCACGTGCTTCCGTACATCTGTTGATTTTGTTTTTTGTATGAAGTACAGGTGTAGCTAAACAAATTATTCCAAATATCCTAATGTGATGACTATAATAATCGTAAATTGCTTGTTTTTGGACAGCTGCATAATTTAAAAACACGAATGAAAGGTATGAAACGTAAAGTCCCTGTGAAAATACTACAGTAATCATGGAGTGAAATATTTCACATTCCAGAAATCATTTATTTTTAGTTCCATATAAACAAAATTTAGTAGTTCCTCTCAAAGAAACTGTTTGAGAACGTGTTCGACATTTTCATCCATCTTCATGTTTACTAACCCTTTATTACTATTTTATTTGATTTTAATAAAGGCTTATCTTCTTAGCGAATTGCTTTAAAAACGGCTATTTTGAACTGTTGTCGCTGCTGCTTACGAAGCTCGCGAATAGATGGCGCACTGGTCGCACGTTGCGAAAACCGTTAAATCTGGTAGATTTTTTAAAAAGAAGATGTTTGTGAACAGCAATTAATCATATATTTTGCTGTAACCCAAACTTTGTCATCATTTCATCCCATGTACTAAGTGAAAGGTAAACAAGTTCGTTCTATTTGTTGGTTCTGGTTGGTTGATTTCTCACTTTTATTACGCATTGCTTTAGTTTGTGCTCTAAAAATAGCTCTTTCCCTTCGCTCTAGTACATACAGTGTATTACAAGGCTTTGGAACAAAGACAAATTTACTCTATTTGCATTATTCCCGTCCCCCCGTTTTTTTACAGTGTGTGCTAGAGTTTTTTTTTATATATGTGTTTCTGTGTTTTTTGTTTGTTTGTTTTGCTACAATTTTGAAACAACGTTCAATTCTGATTGAACGATCCTCGCTTTTGCTTTCTCTTTCTTGTTTGCTTTTATTTAACTCAGCACGAACTGTTACTAGCACACGAGTTGTTTTTGTTTTCGTCTTTCGCTTCTACAGGAGTGGCTCTAAGCCACCCGCGCATTATTGCATTACCACGTGCATTTAGGCACGTGCCTGTCTATCTCCGTTCGTAGTGCATTGCATGGCTGTTACTGCTTCCTCTAGTGAAGCTTGTAGCACACACTTGCACTCCTCTCTGAGGCAAGATGGGAACAACCAACTGTGTGGTGCAATTGTGGTGCATTTCAAACAGAGTCAGTTAATGTAAGTGACACTCAAACCTAGCTGACGAACAAACACTTTGTGGCATTTGCGGTTGAATTAGCTGCATCTTTTGGTGGGCGTTAACAGGGTATTTTTTTCGATATTAAACATTACAAATTATTGTTGAGCGAAAAACGCACCTAAGCAAACTCCCTGGTGCTTTTTTTTAGACAACGCTAGCTGCTCTACCTAGTTGAGTACCTTTCACAAGGAAGTACGATTTGGTGTTCCCTTTTGCTTCCAGAATCCTCACGTGTAGAGCAATAGGTGTCTAGAAGTAGTATTTTCTACCAGTTCTACAGTTCCCACAGAAAGGGAAGTAGAATAAAGCATCCGTACGCTTCTTGCGAAAGTGTTGGAAGCGTTCAACTATCTTACTTGAGTCGCATTAGGTGGGGGTGAATTTGTGTGTATGAAGTAAGAACGTTATTCTTCTTTTTCTTCTACTTTGCTCTATCTAATATCGCTTTACGCTAATGTGTAGCTTGGCTCATCAACGCTAACAAATATTTGCTAACAAATACTGCTTGATGAGTGCTGCCAGGGTAAAGCCAGTAGTGCAGGGCATAAACAATGTGTGCCACCGCGTGTTAGTGTCCGTATGAACTGTTCGTTTGGTTCACCATCACTTACTTCACTGCTGATGCACATAACAGAACACACACATAAAAAAAAAAGAAGAAGACACTTATGTTTGCTAGAGAAACTAAAAAAACAAGACAACACAAAACAAACTGCTTCTCAATGCAATTCTGGACGGCAAAGATAAATGTATCTCGGGCGGTGGGGACGCACCAAACTGTACGCCACCTGTTTGCCAACGTTTGCAGGATTTATCTTGTTAAAATATCTGCCCAATGCTCGCTATGCGATTCAACTTGCGCGAGTGATCGCGATCGCCCCACTCGGGGGACCGATCGTTTGTGGATGGATTTTTTGCTCAGCGAGCGACCAACTCGATCGTACCAACGGATCTACAGCCCAATTCCTTTCCTATTATCATCCCCATCTACACTGCAACCGATCACTGCAAAAAAGCGACTCGGAAAATGGATCCAACAAATGGATCGCCCAACCTAAAGAGCTAGCGAAAGCTGGCAGCAATACGTTCATTTTTTTTCTTTTGCGTTTACGTTGCGAAGAAGTAGAACAAAACATTAAAAACAAAACTATATTGGACGGCAATGTTGCAACATTAGCATAGAAACACATCGAAAAAATGAACAACGATGAACGCTGTGGCCAGTTTTGCCTTCCAAAAGAAAATAAGAAAAAAAAAACAACCAGTAGCAAGCAAAATCGAGGCAACAATGGTCAACGCCGGGTTAGCAGCAGCATCGAACGATCGACGTTCCTTCGCGCTGGTGCAAATGAAGGGGTGGGAGAGTGGTAGTGATGATTGAGAAAAATGAAACCATTTTTCTCACCCATGTTGAATCCAAATCCAAGAACCAACGCTTGATTTTTTTTTGTTTGTCCTAACAATACTACTAAAATCGAATAGGCAACGAAGCTCTGTAACTGTTGCTACCGTTGCATGCTTATGATTTGTTTTTAAATGTTTAAAACTAATGCTGTGGTTAAGCCTTACTATAGCAAAGTAATAAATTGAAGAAATTGCCTTAGCGCGTTTTGTGTTTTAAAACTTAAATCAGTAAAAAAAATGGTTTTGAAAAATGGCTTTTGATATAAAGAAAATATGGTACCAAAAAACTATGATCAGGGAAATCAGCATTGGATCTTTCGATTTTGGTTCAAATTTCCCCGCATTTTGCTTTATGTGCGCAGACTTTGTTGACCATATGCTGCCGATTTGCCAGTAAATCTGTATGTTTTTTGCTTTTCTCACTTTTGTTTTCCTTTTTTTAGTTTTTTTTTTGCAGTAGTAGCTCGATGAGCGTGATAATAGAATCGTGATCGTGCGAATAAGTAGATGCACCGATGGGACACGATCGGTTTGGATATGTGTACATATGTATCTTGTTGCTTAGTGGGCTAGGTTCTTTTTCTTTCTCTCTCTCTCTCTCTCTCTCTCTCTCTCTCTCTCTTCCCTTCACGTTCACCGTTCATCCACAACTGGAAATGAAATAGTCTACTTGTGAACATTCCATTCTCACAGTCCAAACTCGCTCGCTTTACTTGCATCGATCTTGTCGATGACAGAGTCACGATCCAAGCGAGAACGAACGCCCGTTCCAGATGGAGCAAAAGGAGCGGGCGCGCTGGATGTATATAAAAAACGAAACATAAAATCTATATAATTGCAATGTTACACCACTTTACGGCGTACTAGCCTAACATTGATGGTGTGTGTGTTTGTGTATGTGTGTGAGAACGGTATCAATGGATGTGCGTACTTGTTTGTTACTTTGTTTGTTTGTTAACCGAAACGAAGAGGATCATTGTATTTTTGTTTTGTATTGCCGTTCGTACAACGCATCGCAGACAGCAGACAAAGGCAGCCGTTCCTCTTCGCTTCGCTGTGCACACATTACTGTGGTGGTGTGTGTGTGCACTGGGGCAAGTTGATTCCAAAAAAATAACAATTGACCCTTTCTTTATCATCGGCCACCCACAGCAGACACTGCTCGAACGGGCGGGCAACATTGATATAAATGCATCTCCAGCCATCGCGCGCCGGAGGAATTTGTTTCTGTGTTGCATTTGGCCCCACACTCCCTTGAAGCGCTTCGTGTGCGCCAACAAGAGACTATTCTCGCTCCTGGGGCTAATGGCGGCTGCACCTGCTGCTGCTGCTGCTGCTGCTGCTGCTTTCAAAAACGAGTTGCTCTCTCCATCTTCGTATATCGGTTACGGTGGCTCCTCCTTCTGCTGCCGTGTTACTACCTCTTATGGCTAGAATATTGGACCACATTCATTCACTGTCCCGCATTCATGCACAGTTCTCGCACTCGCACACACTGTCTCAATCATACTAACCTCTTCTCGCACGCTACAACGATTACGCAAACATGAGTTTTAATTCTCCTACATCCTAATGCCTCCTATACGTTATCCTTTCCCCATTGCTCAAGCTACTTGACCGTATTGCGCCGCCGCGCGGTAGATATGAGAGCTGATCTAGCCATTCCATCCAGGTCGGCGGCGCATACGTAGCACACGCGGTTACACGTACTCGCCGTCGCGTTCTCGCATCTCGCTCGCCTTCGTATACGTGTTCCAAACCGCAAATAGCCAAATTCGCCATTTTGCACATTATAATACACTATCTTCGCAGCTCCCCTGTACTGCCTGTACTATCTGCAGACTGCAGATCATGCTTTAATTACTTTCTAACTCCGCGCGCTAAACACCACACCACATTCTACTTATACCACATATCGTTTTCTTCCTCCGGTTTCGAGTGTTTTTTTTTCTTCATTCAAACACTCGAAACGGATAAGGCACTTGAATTGCTTGCAGTTCCTTGTGTCAGCTTGCACGGTGGGTGTGTGTGTGTAATCTTGCCGCTTATCCGGCTAGACACACGATTACTCACTCCGTGCGATCATTTTTTCTCTTCTCATTCTTCTCGCCTATCTTGCGCTACATCCCTCACATACTACGTAATTGGATACTAGTTGCGCGCTTCAAATCTCACATTCATCTAAGTGGATTAAAAAAAAAAGTTTTAAAAATAAAATAATAATCCGTACGTACAAGCTAATCGACTAACCGCTAATAATTCATCCAATGTGCACAAGCACATCGGTGCCCGTGTGCAAGCAGGATGTAGTAATAATAAGAGATGTATATGGGTATCATTAACGGAACATAACTCGGACGAGGAGCAGTTTCCCCCATTGAGTATGGGAACCACGCTGCGTTTCCTTTTCAGTGTTTCCTAAGCTGCGATCCCACCACACATACACACGCACCCATACATACGCACACTACTTACACTCTTCTTTCCCTATTTGTATCTCCAAGTCGAACGATTGAGTCTTATCTCTAGTTATATTGTTTGGGGCTTGAGTTGTATCTCTAAGTAGTACGTTCGGAGCTTGAGAGTCTCCAGATCAGGTCTGCAAACGATCTTGTCTATGTAGGCAGATGGTATTTCTTGGAGATGCAAGAACATTGTAAGTAGTATTTGTGTTTGTGTGTGTGTGTGTGCATGTCAGTGGATGCGTGTACTAATCGCTGGCATAGTAGGCTACTATTACTCTACATAAGATGGTTCTACGCGTTCTGTGGCCACGGCAAACGTCGCTTAACGTTAGATGATGTCGTAGAGCGTGTTATCCGGTTTACTACTCGTCGGATCCATCAGGCTCAGGTTGGTGACGGCATCGATCTTTTCCAGCAGCAAAGGATCGTCCAGCTGTAGATGGGAAGAACGAAAAAGAACATATTAGTGATAGGGAAACGTAGCTTAATGTGTCTTATGATGTAAAAAAGCCTGATCGTAGCACACAATAGATAACATTAAAGTGCAACTCACCATAAACTCATCGGGCGTCTCGAGATTATCCCCAAATGCTATAGTGTCCATCGTGTTGTCCGTCACTGCAATAAGGGAATAAAGCAAATTAATAACTCATATGCCTGATTATAATTCACTCAAACCAATCGCCACTTACTGCTTAACCCATCCATACTGTCATCTATACTGGAGAGAAATTCGGGCGTGTGGGGCATCGACTGCGTCATGGACGATTCGCTCAGACCGCTGTCACCGGACTCCTGGCGTGCGTGATCGGCAATACCGGACAGGAACGGGTCGTCTCCCATCTGGAGAAGACACAGCAGGATTGTACGAGCACAATGTAGAAGTTGGTTCGGAATGGAAAGGTATGGTACCGATGTGTGGGCAGCTACTTACATGTGATTTGATCTCTTGCTGCCGTTTCCGAAGTCGTTCCCGCTCGAGCTGCAGATTGTACAGACGGACTGTTTGCTCCTGTACTGCCCAGTCTTGGTTAGCTGTTGATTGTATTTTTCATTTTTAAGGGAATTGAAATAGAAACCTAATTAGATTGGTCATGTTTGGGGTAGTTTAAAGACAGGCTTAAGCTAATGATTCTAAAATGAGATGAAATGTAATGATACAAGCTACTACTACGAGATCTAACAACACGTTACGTTAGACAGGTTGCTTAAGAACATCAATAGAGATACAAACAGAGATAGATAGGAAGATTCAGGTAGGTTAGTGGAAGTATTAGTATCTTTAAAGTTAGTTCGAATGTAAGGATGGAACAGTTAATACAGCATACTAAATCAGCAAGATGTCATCTACTATCGCTATCTCACTCTCGCGCGCCTAATGCCAGCTGACTACCATGGCTAATCTACTAAGCTCGTTTAAGCGTGTCCCTGTTCGCTACCCTGCCTGTTCGCTACACACTACCTGCTGCCTACTCAAGCTTTTCTTTTGGCAAAGCGTAAATGCCTACACTACCGAGCAAAGTGTTTTGACAAGAAGTTACAGATCTCAACAAGAATGAAGAGTAAGGTGCGGGAAGATTTCGTAGCCGCTTGTTTCGGAGGAACTAAATTGGGAAATGGCGTGAACTATGGCGGGCGAAGTTGTTCAAACAACAACAAAGGGAAGAAACAAAACTTAAAAAAAAAGTAGCAAACACGTACACAACCGAGGATCCCGCCAGGTGGTCGACCGAGTCGCGTGATTGATATAGTACCGTTCGCCCTTCTCTGTGATGCCTTCCTCCCATCCTTCCGGCAGTGGGCCCAGATCGACATTGCTGCCGGTTAGCATCGCGGCCGGCGGGGCGGCATTTGACGGTTGTGCGAGATTGTCATTTGTCATTTGAATTGTATCTGGAAATACCACTGAAGAGAGAGAGATAAAAGAGAGAGAGTGATAGAGAGAAGCAATAGAGAGGGATGAAGAAACGATCGAGTAAAGTGAATAGGAATGGGCTGGAGTAACTGACAGCGGCGATATTTGCCAACTTTCTTCCAGAGCAGTTTTCAGGGCTTTCGGAAGGGTGTCTGTGATTGGATCGGAAGATCCATTTGATCACTTCTTGATCGTGTGAATGTTAATGGATGTTTTAGATAGGCACGCGCCCTTCAGACTGTCGTTTGGTTCATCTCTAATTGTGATCTCTTTTAATTACAACTCTCCAACAATGTTCAAATGATCTTTCTCTTGGGTATGGTGTGGGAAATAGTTTTTTATGATACTTCGAGCCTTGCAGCAACGGGGTAAGAGCACAATTTGTGTCCTCGTCTTTGATTGGTTATTTGGAATGCGTTCGACTTTCCTAAGCGAAGAACAATTTGGTATAGATCCGTTCTGTGAGCCAAAAGACCAGAACGATATTGCAAAGCCCCCAATAAATTTAAGGTCCTCCATAGAGTTGGGATGTCCCTGGGATTTCGATGTATCAATCAATATGATGAGCAAACAAACGTCACAGTGAAATCCAATCACTCCAATCCAACACGGTCGACACCTTCCAAGAAGTATAACTTGCTTCGCTAATTACCCCGTTACAAAGTGTGTAATCTACACCACCTTCGGCGAACATTCGTCACCAGAAGCGTCCTCCAAAACCGCTTCAAACTTCTAAGTATAGACAAGAGGCCGTGCTATCGGCAAACCTCCCATTCGCCTGTCCTCACCGTCCACAACCGTGCTTCAGCGGGGGAGCACTAAAAAAGTGACAACGCTTATCTGCCGGGGCCAGGCGACCGGATCGTGACGTGGGGGCTTCGTCGTAAAGTAATGGCACCTGCGGTCTAGACGCGTCTAGACGCTACAAGCGTACCCTAACGCGGCGTAATAGCGTACGAGATTGCAGGGTTTGCTGTAGAGATAACGGAACATAAAGCTTCCTCACCTGCCTGTTCGTTTCCCATTTTCATTTTCCCTTTCTCTTGATCAATCAATGTGGCCAATCGAGTTTTTTTTCCTTTGCGCGCATGTGTTGCTGTTGCTTCGTATGTGATTATTGGATTCGCTTCATTCAATTCCACGGTTTGTTTTATGATACGTTCTTTCCACTTCCTCCCCATCGATGGCCAACGCACATCGAAGCAAAAACAGGAAAAAGGGCCGTATTAGAAGCCGGACGTACCCTTTCCGGATTGGTGTTTCACCCTGCAACTCCGCACTCCGTAACCCCGCAACATTGGAACCCCGGCGTCATTGCTGACACACTTCCGGCGAGTGAATGGATGTCTGGAAATGGGTGATGGCTCTCTCTCTCTCTCTCTCCATTCCCTTTGATACGCGAGCCGGACGCCTTTAGTTTGTTTGCTCTTTATGTTCACAATTTCTTATCATACCAATGCTGCTGCTGCTGTTGTGTGTAATCAGCAAATGGTCAATCGGTGCAAATCGGTGATACGAAAAGAGGATGACGCAGTGCATTGGCAAGACGGGTACAAGAGGGAAGAGGGTATATTTGAATACCGGTACGATTTCGAAGTGTATCAAAAGTTGGCTCCCCTGTCGGGGAGAGGTGGCAATGAATGAAATTCGCGTGGAGTGGCAAGTCCCCTGCTAGGAGTAGCTGAGGGAATAGGGGAGACTCTAATGTATGAATGAATCAATGAATGAAACTCCACCACCAAGTAGGGGAGGGGAGGGGGGGGGGAGAAGTTGGTAGGCGAGAGTAACTGCGATTGCCGGGAGGACGGTAAAGTAAATAAACAATTGCTGGATGGTAAACAGATGTGCGAGAATGCTCTTCGGCAATAGAGTGTGCTTGTGTGTGTGTGTGTGCGTGGTGCGCGCACTGAAACGATTTAGCTAACGTTGTTTTTTTTTTCTTCGGATACTAGTTTATGGTCTATATCTATTCAGGAAGAAAAACAGAAATCACTATTTAAAGACCTTTCTAACAAATCGTTTAGCACACATTAATTGACTACAATCCGACTCGGTCGTCTGCCAGCTCTTACATCCGCTCGCACCGATCACATTTCCCTAAAACGGTCGTCCGGAACCTGCCACTAGAAGAGGCATCGCCTTTCTTTTCCAATTCCACCTGTGTCAGCACCTCCCTCCCTCATTTCCGTGTCCCACGAGGTCCCAAATCAGACTCCCAGTGGCTGAGAGCTCGCGTGAATGATGGTCGGCAATGATTCATTGGAAAGCAATCGCATCTCGAATAACCCTTTTATGGGGGTAAGGGAAAAAAGTGGTCACTTCTCCGCTATTTCTCGGAGCCCCTGGGACATCAAACTCCACATCAATGCTAACCCGTTTAGCCCTCTGTCTCTCTCTCTCTGGCGGGTGCGCAGGGCGTTTGGGGATCCGATCATCAGTGGCATCGTATTCGGTGTTGCTATGGTGTTGTTTGGTGAACGGCGACGACGACAACTACGACAAAAGTTTCATGAATGAAAGCGCACACGATTCAATTGCGCTCATTCATTGATAGTGACCGTTAGCATGGTTGGCTGTCTACTCTTGAGCCCTGGTGGCTCTTGGGAGTGGTTGTCAATTGGGAACGCCATTGGGACGGTTGATGTGTGTGTTTATATTTACATACATATGTATTTGCTTGGTCCCAAATCCGATAGTTTCCAGCCCAACCCCATCCAGGTGATGTTAGCAAGAGCCGATATTGTTAGATATGTTAGGGGAGGTGGGCAACATCCAGCAGCTTTATTCGTGTCATTCAATGCACTAGCAGAGCGCGCGCCGTGGTGCAGGCATTGTCGTGGTTGTCTATTTTTTGTTTGCCCAAGCTTTGCTGGGTTGGCCTGCACCGGATGGAAGGAGTGGCCGAAGTTCGAAAGCTATTAAGCCACTCTGCGTGTGCCACACTCCAATCCAATGGGTACCGCGTAAGGCATACGGTTACATAAATGCGAAGGGATCGTCTGCTGAATCGATCGTATGTTGTTTCAGACAAAACAGGGAAATCAGAATCTTGGGAGAGACGTAATGCGAGAGGTTGTCTGGCTCTGCCGATGTGACTAAATCCCCTGTGAAACAAAAATGACCATATTCTTCGCAACGGGAAAAGGGAACTCAAATCTGTGT
>AXCO02009855.1:0-11805 GCA_000473525.2 Anopheles melas
GAGTGTCTTTTATCTTTCCAGTCTCGACCACCGCGAGCAGCCAAAATAACACAAGCGGCGGGGGGAGGGTGGATAGGATGTTGCTAGTTCAGTGGCCTGTCTTTCTTCAGCCCTTTCCTGTAATAAAAAAAAAACCCAATATGGTTCCGTAGCTCGACACTGCGTCCGTCCGTCACCTGAAGCGTGAACTTTGCGTTCCGCACACGCGAACCTTCCCCTTTTTAGGCGGGCAGAGGGTACGTAGTATGTTGTTTTTCCACTATGCTTTTCCCACCGTATATGCTAAGCAGGGCCTGCTTCCAGACACTAACATACCACATAGTTCAGCTGCAACTTTGCCTTAATAGTGTGTGTGTGTGTTTTTGTGTGGGGAGGAAAAAGTACACTTTTAAAGCAGCTAGTCCGCTTCCGTTCTTTCTTCCGTATCGCACGGCGTACTACCAGCGACCGTCACTAATTGAATTAATGTGCTTCGACGGCGTGTAACGGGATTGTGGCCCTTTTTTGCTGACTGAAGAAATACACACAGCACACACACACACTGTAGCAAGCGTTTATCTCATGTGGCGCTTTGTGTTTTTGCTTTTACTGCCTCCACTGTACGCGCACCTCAATGGCTCACAAGCCGTAAAGCTGATTTTAAAATTCCTCCTTGTGTTTGTGTGTGTATGTGTATGTGTGGAAGGGGTTTAAGTTTTCCCAACCATCTCCCCCCCCCCCCATCCTTCCCTTGCATTCCCCGAAAAAAGCAGGGGAAGCTTCACGTTGCAAGGGCGCATGAACGCTTCCGCCCTCCGAATGGGTTTTCCGACGTGAAATGAACGAAGAGGAGCTTTTCCCTTTTCGGCACTGGCAAAAAAGTGGCAGCCCAGCTGCATTTTGGGGTATGCACTGGGCATACGTCTGGTGTGTGCACTCGTCTGTAGCCAGTGGCCGTCCGAAACTGGATCCCGGCTTCGAACAGGTCCCCCGGGGTCAGACGGAAAGCTGAACCGTGAGAGAGCATGGGAGGGGGGGGGTGAGAAAATCGATAGCATCGGACCGAATGCGACGACAGAAAGCGCCTTTTTGTGCGTCCAGAGGGCCCCAGAGCGTCTAGTCTGAGCGGGAATGGACAGACAGAATCGCACACACTCACACACACACACACACATTCGTCACCCATGATACGGCACAGTAAGCAATCCTTTTTTCTTCACCGCACGGGTGAAATAATATTCCCCATTTTCCAGCCTCGGTTGTGCTGCGACCGGAATCTAATTACGCTCTTCACGCCGGGCCGGTTCGAGGTATGAAATTTATTTCCGCCCTTTTTTTTGCCGCGCGCACCGGCGGGGCTTTATCTGCGTGGCTGGGTTTGCTGGGCGAAGGGCCATCAGTTTGCGAGGTTCAGCGTGCTTTCGGGCCGTTTGCCAAACACGAAAATTGCAACTAGTTTGCAAGGATGTGGAGCGATGAAATTAATATTTAAAGCAGAATGGCACGCGCACGTGACTGCAGGAATTGCGGTGCTCTTTAGTGTGTGTAGCAAGTCTTCAGGTTGATTGGATTTGTCGTTTCACCGTGTGCGACGGATGATGCTTTTCACCGCGGATGCTCAACGAAAACGCCCAAAGGGCGCGGTTTGCAACTGTAAAACGAAGTCCCCGGTTTGAGGCAGGAGATTTTGTTTCCTTCCCTCCGCGATTCCCATCGTCTCCACAAAGTGTCATAGGATTTATGCGCTCTCTGGCATACATTCAAAATACACACACACGCCACTTCCTTCCTTTTCAGCAGCTCGCGCAAGTGTACGCGACTAACGTGGCAGTAGGAGCGCAACAGTGTGTATGATGATGTTGGTTGAGAATGGCGTGTGTATACCGGTGCTCCCCTTCCCTGATCCCTGATCCCTGGTGGCCCTCAGGCGGTCGATACAAATATTTACTACAGGGGGCATGTTCATGCGTTGTGTCGTTGCCGCCTGTGTGCCAAATCGAATTTACATCGCGTGCCAATCGCGGAGAACGGAGCATAGGAGCGCATTTTTTTTTTGGCCGTCCCTCCCGAGCGCCGAAGAATGATTTGTACGGTGGTACGGTGAGAAGTACAGCACAGCGACAGTAATAGAGCGTATCCGGGCACCGGAAACAGGATGTGGGGAGCTGTCCGAAACGGTGAGCGCGAGGGGTTTCAAATGGTGAGGTGAAAAAGTTAATAATCATTCAAACGGACGCCGTTGCGTTCTCTCTATTACTCTCTGTCTCTTTTTTCTCTCTCTCTCTCTAAATATTGATAGTGAATGTCGGAATACGGAATGTTGTCGGCCGGTGCGAAATACGGAAATTCGTTCCCTTCAAGCGCAAACTCAAACAGGAGCGTATTTTATAAGCTGTAAGCAAATAATCTAATTTTGTGGTGCCTTCAGAAATAGGAGGTTAAAGGCAAGAAGGCCGTTTTAGTTGATGTCCCAATGCATAGGAGAAAGTTGTATCTTTCTGTTGAAAAATTGACTATATTGAATACTTCTTGAATTGAAACTAATTTTACTGTATTTTTTTTGAAAATCTTGCATTATTTAGTTTTATATAATGCATTTGTGAATTTAAATGATGGCATTGTCTTACTTCTGATTTCTTTGTGATATCATCCAATTTTCTCAATTTTCAAAATTGGATAATGCAACTCTGTTTGGAAGCATTCACTGTTTGTACTTAGCCTGGGAGATTTATAGAAGATTTACTCATCATTGATGATCGTAAGTGGGCATTTCCAGATAAATTAGGTTCTGATTCTTCATAATGTAGGACCATTGAACCATCCATTCCTACAAGAACAACTGACCGTATGCAGGTTGTAGTTGCATGCTAATAAGAAGTGAGACACACTGCTAGGGATTTTCAATGAAGAATGTTAGGAATTGTCATTGTATTTCATTTGGACTCGTTTTTTGTGTGATGATTTGATGATTTGTGTATCTCCACTTGGTCGTACAATTTTTGTTTCTAAAAATATACGATAAGAGGTACTTCCAAAGATATTTGCAAAGATACTTCCGAACTTGTCAAAACCTGAGTTAGATTAAGAGGGGTTTATCAGTATGCTCTTCTTGGAGGAACTACAATTGAGGCAGATTTTTTATCGAAGTAGTTTTTGATGCCGATACCGTGGTACAGTTGTCAACTTGTATGGCTTAACAACATGCCCGTGATTATCCATGCAGGAGTGATAATCCTGCTATGGGTAATCAATAAGTCACTGATAGCGCAGAGGCCTCTACCTAAAACGTTTGTTCGTTACTTGGAGTTTAACCAATTCTTTTGAAGAACTACCCAATCAAGAATCAAATACATTCCTTTATAGTAGGACCTGACGTGTCTAACTATTAAATCTCTGTTGTTTCATCATCTAATTCCACTTGTCTTTTACTCCATAGCTTTGTTAATTCATTCTATACATGTAATATGTTATAGATACTAAGAAATTTGGCAAAAAATGTAATGCTCCGATTATCCCCTACCGAAGATATCATAATCATCTTGAATTTTCCTCCACAAAACGTATCAGAACAACTCACCACCTATAGAAAAGAATGTAAAAAATGTATCAAACATTCTTTCCAAGGTTGGCTCTAAGTCATCGCAACACCCCAACACGAAATGATTTAGTCATTTTGCCTTCGCCAAGTGTTTACCGAGAGAAAAAAAAGTGTGGCTACGATATAAATCATTGCAATGGAAATAATCCTTCATCGCGATGTTGTTCCCACAACGCGTCTACGAGACGCGATGCTGGATGGAGGACGGTCGCGAAACCAAATTCCCATCTTGAATTTTTGGATTTTCATTAAGAGTGAAAGGAGATCCGACTCTCACCTTCTCTACCCGGTGTTGGTGGTTTTGAAAATTGAGTTTATAAATCATTCACACTGTGGCCGCTGGTCGAAGGCGGTGCGAACGAGATGGACGGCGAACGATGATCGTACTAATTGATGTTTAAGCTCTGTACTATGTTGAGTGAAAAATGCTGAAGAAAGATACTGACTGTGGACTGTGCTGGGCTGTGAGGGAGAGTTTGAAGGATACATTTATTCACAACTATTTATTTTGAAAAACCTTCAGAATCAGTTCACTCGTTCGGGGGGGTGTGTGTAGTGTTTGGCAATAGTTTCGGTTTTATTAATTGATGTTTTGTCTTTTTGGAGTGGGAAACTTTCAGTTAGGAGGGCCCAACCATTCGATTCGCTTGGCTAACATTGTAGCAGAGTAACTTATTTGATTTTTTTGAAATATTACACACATGACCTCAAACAGCGAACGCACCCGTTGCAGGTGTGAGTGCTTACGTGCAGGGACAAGGTTCAAAATAGGACTCCATTTATCAGGTAACAGTAACTTGACATTCCCACGTGTCACCTTCACCCCTTTTTTGCCTTTGCCCGTATTTGATACAACCCGATATCACGTGAACCATTATTATTGCGCGCAATGTGGAGCAGGCCCACCACCACCTGGGCGCAGCTGCGTTCAATCGCGCTGCATTCCAAAGGCAGGGTCGGTCGGCCCACTCTCGTGCTCTCTTCGCAGGGCAAGTGCAAAATGCGGTCGCCAAGGGCACACGCCAGTATTTCCAACCTACGCGCTAGACAGTTGTGTGCTGTAGCAAAACAAATTGCATTCTCCGTTGGTTTGCTGCCGAGATGGGGGGAGGGGGTAAGCGAACAAACTAGCCAACCAGCGACACATAAGGGAAGGAAAACCGCACAAGCAAAAGCTGCCTTCGTTAGATCCTTATTTTTCATTGCTCGCGGATCTCCTCCTATAGTGGGGGGAAAGTGGACGGCTGCGAGGACGGTAAAACAATCGGGCGCATAAACAAATTAATTCTCATTATGGCGCTAAGTTGTAGTGGCTATTTTAAGCATCGCGCCTCGCTAGCAACGGCACCCCTGGACTCGTCGTCATCCTCCTCGTTTGTTTCTTCACGCCAACGCCAACTCCGCCCGTACTGATAAGTAAGCGGCAGCCCACTGCCAGCACCCCCTTGGGAGTAAGATAAATGTATAAAAATTTGCTTACCCATGCGAAACGAGCGTCTCGAACGAACGCGAGCGTCTTCTTTTTCGCAGGCTCTTGTGGACTAGCTGAGGCTGAGTTTTGTTTTGCTATTTTTTTTGGGTCTCTTCAGAAGACCCCCAGTTTCTCTCACGCCCTGCCAGCCCTCGATGGCACTCGGTAAAGCGGTGTGTGTGTGTGTGGCTGCGGTGCGTGAATTTTGTATGAATATATGTATTTATTTCCTTTTTTCCTTAGGTAAAGTTTTGGCCAAATATTTTTTTCTTCTCGGTGTGGGCATCATGTCTGGTGGTGACGTTTTTTTGTGGTATCCAAAAACCTCCACGTGTCGTGCCACGTGTGGTGTTTCGTTTGGTGTCCCAAAGACTCCGGTTTTGGTGCGCAGCAGCACCATGATGGTGTGAGGATTTGATGTCTTGCGATGTTGTCTACTTGGAGCTTACTTTGGTAGAGGCCATTTACCGAAACGAAATCAAAGTTTCTGCTGCTGCTGCTGTTGAGGTACCATATGTATGATGCTTCGAGATACAGCGGGACGTGAATAAACC
Source organism: Anopheles melas (assembly GCA_000473525.2). NCBI lineage: Eukaryota > Metazoa > Arthropoda > Insecta > Diptera > Culicidae > Anopheles > Anopheles melas. The sequence goes on from AXCO02009855.1 coordinate 5,603, forward strand.
CTGAATGTCTTGCTCTCTCAGACACCAGCTGAAAGTTGAAGATGAATTTTCCATCTCTCGGCACGCGGATGCTGCTGAGATGATATCTACGACGGCTGCTGCACGTACTGTACCTTTCTACGGCTAATTCTAGGCGAACATCTTCCACACGGCGTGTCTTTCGGGGCGACCCATGTTATGGGACCGAACCTAACATCTGCTCGCTTGGGATGAGTTGGACGAATGCCCCGATGGAAGGACGCCGAACGGAAAGAATGCAAAGCAAGCAAGAACCTTGTCATGCGGTTGCCTTTGGTACCATGTCAACCGGATGTACCGGTGTGTGTGTGTGTGTGTGTGTGTACCGTGGGAAGTGGGAGAGACAAAAACGGAAGACAACGATCCAGGGCTCTGCTCGTGGTCGTCACCGACGTCGTATCCAATATCTAGCGAACCGGATGGTAATGTTGGCGCTTTCATCATCATCATCCGGGCCCGAACAATACGAAGACAACGAAATAGGTCGAATTAGTTGCCTTTTATTGTTGGCTGTTGGAGTGCTGTGGTTTTGCAGAGCAAGTCCGCGATACGGCGCCATTCAATTAATCAACGCACGCTTTTGAATGGAGATTTTCGGCCGGTTCCGGCAACCGGAACTCAAAACAGATCAAACAGATTCTGTGAATACTGATAAGCTACAGCTGCGTAGCGCTGTTTTAACCCTTTTACCGGAGGACCTAGCCGAAGATTAGACAATGGGTTAGGGCACAGTTTTACTACGACTGTGTGGTTTCTGTGGACCAGAATTATAGGCATAGGTCTCCCCACTCGGCTCTCCGTACGACAGGTGAACCATTTCAAGACGTAAATATCTCACCACAAATATTTGCTCACAGTGTTTTATTATTATTCGGTACAGTCAGCAACCATGCCGGCGTGTAAAGGTGAAAGTTGTAGGCAGTAGAAAGAAACACACCGAGCGCTCCAACCCAACTCTCCAGCATCAGGGCATGTGTGTTGCATGTTTGATTGCATACAGTCTGTAACGTCACCGGGAGCGCGCACCGGTGAAGGTTATGAGATTTTTCACCAACCCCCGTGTCTCGGTTGGGTGAGCCCAAGTTTTGTAATCATATTACCAGGACGGAACAGTTTGTTGCAAAGAATCTTGATCTGCAAGACCGTGAGGGGAATGTGCGTGGTCGTCTGGCCTTCTGGAAATGTCATAGTGTATCCGTTTGGGACAAAATTACATACGGGGTTTTTAATTTGATTTGTGAACCTGGCCGGAACCTACACAAAACTGTGATGCGGTTGGCGAGCTAAATGCCCCTTGACATTAATACGATCAGACAAGTTTAAACTGTCATACGATTGGATGCTCCAGGACTGCAAGAGCAGCGCTGGAGAAGGTTTTGGAAAGATGTCCAATTTTGACTACCAACAAGGCAACTTCACATTTAAATAAATTCAAAAATTGGAATTGAATATTCTTTAAAATACATGCATTCTACTCGGTTACTGGCAACACTCAGCATATGCTTGATCTCAATGTACAGCTTAAAAGTTTGCACGAGCTCTCAATATCCACCAGAGATCGTACATTGAAACTACCTTGAATATTTTATTTATTGCCTACCTTGGTAAACGTTGTTCGCTCACTGTTGGTCGTGTCGAGGTGTTGAACTGGTTATCTCTGGTTCACTCTGCTCACCTTGGGGTTGGTTTTTAGATTATTTCCCCCTTGCCAAAGCTAGACCAAGGCCCCGTCCTGTACTGTCCCGGGAGACACGCACGACCGGTGTTGGATTCAATTAAAAGTTTGGTTGCCCCAAAGTTTTGCCCTCGTAGTTCGTTACCTACAGCTTTCTCTCATCTTATTTTTTCCTATCCAAAAAAGACCATTAACACACACACACACACACACATACTGTCAGAGTGTCTTTGTGACCATAACAGCCGTACACCGTTCGCATTTTCTTCTTGTGGGGGGGTTAAAAGCAGGATGACCCTTGGATTTTTTTTTGCGAAAAGCTTGAAGGTTACCTTCTCTTACCAGATGGAAAGTGTAGAGAGATTAGCCAAAGCAAGAGATCTGGATGGCCCTTCTGGGGTTGTGCAACCGAAATTTATAGCACACCGTTTATACAGTCCGAGCACGAAATGTATGTGTGCTTGTGTGTGTGTGTGTGTGTGTGTTTCTGTTTGATCGAACAACGGCCATCGAGATTGACTATCGATCCGGTTCCGGTACTGGAACGGGTTTCGCTGCCCGTTCATTTCAGCCTGAATCCAGTATGGCAATGTTATATTCGCGAAAACGTTGGCTAGCATTGGACCGTCATGCAATTCACACCGTTCGGTTAAACCTGACGTGTGATTGACCAGCTAGGCATGATGATGGGGCGAACCACATGCAATAACCTTGCCGTGGTTCCGGTTTTTTGTTGGTGTGTGGTGAGATTTTGGAACAAAATTTTGGAAAAATAAAACCCCACAAACGCGGTTACGGATGGCCAGCATAAACCACGAAACCACGCAACGGATGAGCCTGCCAGTCTGTGGCTTTGGGGAACGGGATGGGGAGCCAGCCAACCCGACCAGAGCCCAGTTGTTTACAAACACAAAACCCCATGGCCACATGTAGCAACATTCGGTTCTGCACTGTGCATTCGATTCTAAACCTTCCAACGGCGGTGGCGAGTGTTGTGAGTGTGTTGAATATTAAATTGCATTATCATCACCAGCATCATCATCATCATCTGTTCAACCGGTGTGCCCATGTTCGCTGCTCCCACATAAACAGAGCATCGCGTTGGCCTCCATGTAGAATTCATTCGCGAGCTGCCGCGTGTGACATCATCACCGAGCGCGGGAGTGTTGTGCCGCGCGAGATGAGTTGGCGCATGTGGTTTTTGTTTGTGTGTGTGTGTGCTGGGGCATTATCAATCGCGCTCCACATATAGCCCTCGGCCCATTGACTGGCCGGTAGGCAGGGAGAGGTTATCGAGGTTGTGCATCTGGTTGATGCATGCACACTCTTTTTGTTGTTGTTGCTGCTGGACTGGAGCTGAGCTTCGTTCCAATTTCGTTGTGTGGCGCAATTGCGCGGGCCCCATGGAATGTGGAGTTGATGCCCCCATGGATTGTGGGATGCTGCGAGAAGGGGAGATGGTGGCTGGAGTAGAAAGGGGAGGACATTGATTCGCCGGGCTCTCGCAGTAGTGTGATCGATGGGACAGTGTCTCTAGCTGCGCAGTTGTGTGGCAAAAAGCAACTTTACGAGCATGCGGAGATATGAATATTCGCAAAGGAAGCAAAAACAAGCAACAACAAAAAAAAGTGACAGTAAAAGCCATAAGCCTAGAAAATATATTCGAAATGACTCACGCACAGCACTGCTACACGTCTCCGTAAAAGGGTGTTGTTGTTGTTGTTGTTGATGTTTTGTTGTTGTTGTTGTGGTTTTGATGCTGTCCACTTTCCAAATCAGCTCTTTTTTTGGGCAACCGTTTTTACTGCCACCTTTTGATCGGTTAGCTCTCAGCCATCGTGCTGCCGTGATGTCATAGGTCAAGGCAGACGGGGTTTGACATTTTGTCACAATCGCCTATCTCTTGCCTTCCAGAACAAGTCCCGCTAGCGTGTTGATAAGGTTTCGACATGGTTTTGAAAAAGTCTTATTTTTATTTCACTAGGTCGAATCGAGCTCCGGACGAAAGTGCGATAAAGCGAGCTAGTTTACAATTAAACCCTTAAATGCGCAGCTTTTCGCGGGCCACAAAAGTGAGGGACCTCGAACCGTGGTTTAGTGTTATCTGGAACGCGAAAGGCCCTCTGGTATCGGTCCGTGGGAACCGGTTTCTTTAATCGCTTCCTGTACACGCGCACGTCATCTTTTTCTTTCGAAGCTGGAGTAGGCTCTCTTTCTCCCCATTTCCACATCACATTCTTTGCTGTTGCGTTTTCTTGAGTTCAGCTTCTTGAGCTGGTTTTAGGGCACGCTTCACGACGCTGGAGCTAGGTTGAATTTAACAAGTTCTTTACAATTTCTATTGGAGCGTTTGAAGTGAAGGCTTGAAAAGAAACGAGCGGCCCAACCACCAGCAGTAACCTTAATCAATTCAATTCAGCTAGAAGCAAACGGCTAACCGACGTTTCCTGTGCGGCTCCAGTGCGGAGAAAGAGCTTGCAGCTCTTACACTTTGTCGCGGAGGGGGTCACACAATGAGAGGCACTGTTGTGCCGCACTCGACATAACTCACCCTTCGGAGCGGACCAGGGACGTCCTCCAAAGAAGAAGATTCCAAGTATTTCTTGTCGACCGCCATCATCTGGAGCTACGCTGGAAGCTCAATTCGTCAATTAAACACGCCACGGCCGGCGGGCTAGGCAGCGAACCCACAGCTGCGATGGCGGCAACATCACGTCACGATGCCGCTGGACATTATTGGTTCAAAGAGGGGATTTTTATGTTTTTTGCTGTGGCCCTCCAGAAAGCATTGCCATTGCAGCGAGGGGAGGAGGGAAGCGAAAGGGTTTGTAAATGGAATCTTGGTGCTGGAACCATTTCTCCCCACCCGGGCAAAGATGTGGCACATCACGAGCGCGTCGAAAGCAGTCGGAGTTCGAAAGACCCGAACCCACCCGAAGCATCATATCCAGGGCGCGTCGGCAGCGACGACCCCGCATAGAAATTGCAACCCTTCCTTCGCTGCCGCCATTGCTACTGATGAGGCTGCAAATGTTTGCTGCCGCTCGTGATTAGACTAATTGCGGCGGGCGGGCTGGCTGGCTGAGACTCCCATTATATGCCCCTCCCCCTGCGGGTGATGATGTGTATTAGAAAGTTTAAAATCTATTTCGAAACAAATGATCGCACGCGCGAACGTTGTGCAGAGCAGAAGCCACACGCGCTTTTCTAAATGATCGCTTTTGATCGTTTCGCGGATAATGATGGGGAACGGAAAAAAATGGCAAAAATAAGTTAGTGGGAAGAAGGGGAAATAAACCAGTAGCATGGAGGAGGCAGTGTGTGGATGTTTTTTTTTGTTTTTCGCGGATCGCGGAAATTATTTAAAGATCGCCTTAATTTGGCAAGGGGTTGATAAGGCTCCACACAAAAGGGTAGGTAGGTAGATCAGATGGGACGCAGTGTACTGATTTAGGGGGTTATGCTTTCTATTTCTCTTTCCTATAATGAGGCTTCGTTGCAAGATCGATGAAAGCTTAGAAATTACAAGAAGAAAAAAAAAGGGTTTATTAGTAAGAAATTGTCCAGGTTATGCGAATTCAAACACTCAACACTAACGCGCACAAGCACTAATGTTATGTTTTCTCTCTTCCTTTTCGTCTCGTTTTAGGTGAGTCACTATGAATGGAAAAAAATAAACACAGTTGCCGTACACGAAGCAACTCACAAAGGTGACGGTGAGTCAATGAGCAATTGCATCACTCGATGGCAAAGAAGGCCACTTGCGCACCCGCGTGTGTGTTGCGATTCTTCTAACACGACGAACGATCGCGCCGTCGCGGTGTTCCGATTTCGCGCACACAAAACATGCAAATTAACATGCGACAAACTTCCTCGTTGGTTGCTCCATGATAAGAATAGGTTGTCGCGATCGTGTGAAACGAGGCCACCATGGCCATGGGTGAAACCCGCTTCCTTATCGACAAACCTACGCCACCTTACCACGTCACCGCCTACATGCAACCCAGCGTTGGCGTCTATTTGCACGCTGCCGATCGAAGATCCCGATGCGACGACGATCGCTTACGCGTGTCTGGCGCGTTAGTCACACGTCAATTGTCACCGTGCAATTAATGCGTTTTCGAATCGTGCCGAATCGTTGTGTGGCGCACAGTAATGTGTCGTCTATTTTTAGGGCCCGCGTCTGCTCACGAGTCGGACGAGTTAGCAAGAGCAGCCGGCTGAGTCGGCGCTGAGCATAAGGGAAGCAGAAGAAGGAGCAAAACACGATCGACCAGCCCTAGCAGCGCGAGCGGTCGTATCAGTTTTACCCTCCAGATGGAACATCTAACATGCGGCTGGCGGCTCTGCCCCGGGTTTGCCGCGCGTATCTTTCCCTGCACTGCAAACGGCTAAACCATTCGGCAGCACCGTCTCTCCGACCGGTCGAACGGTTTATTTATATGGAGCTGGTGCTGGAATTCCGGTACCGCTGCAGGGGAACTATGCCTCTATGTGTGTGTGTGTGTGT
>AXCO02009856.1:0-11797 GCA_000473525.2 Anopheles melas
AATTGCAAAATGGGTTAAATAAATAAAAAAGCAAGCGATTGGCTTTGAACCATTTGAGTTCATTCGCCCATTAAAAAGTTTTTCCCATACCGGAAATCGAACCCCGGGCCTACTGGGTGAAAGCCAGTTATCCTAGCCAATAGACCATATGGGAGACATGCCTAGAAAGATGGAGAGCAACCAAAAATCAATTGGTGATGCACAAATGCCATCAAATATCTTAAGTGAGGCTAATCGGAAGAGCTATACTATCCAGCAACTATAGAAAGCATTAAAAATATGCGAGAAACATACGACCGATGAAAACAGCAGCTATACATTGTGCTGTTTCACGCACCACGCTGATCAGGAACTTCACGAAACCCACGAATCTTGACCACGAAAAAAGAAGAGGTATGGATACGGCATCATTCAGGAATACATAACAGAGTATGTGGTACACTACAAAGATATAAACATAATTTTGACTTGGTGAAAAATGGCCTGAAGGTCAATGTGCCACCTAACATGCTGCTGTTGTGGAATTCAGTAATTTCCTAAAGGGAAGGCCGAAACTGTTCTTCTATAAGCTGGAACAACGCCAGCTATAAGTGGTCGATTTTTCTTTAATGCTTTAGAATCTGCATTCTTAGAGGTGGTAGCAGAACCGTATTTACAATTCCTAAATTCACGGTTGAATAGAACGTCGTTGCAATTGACCAAGACTTAGTTTATGTGCGTACCAGTATGGGGTAAGCAATAGAGATGTCCATCTTATCCTTCATGGTGTCCATCTTTCTCATATCAGTAGTTTCCCGGAACTCAATTTTCAAGAATGTTAAGTGTGCTACATACGACGTCCTTCATACCTCAATACCATCACCGCTTAAAGCTTTTTTTTGGGTCGTGTTAAACAATTCAGACAAAACATTGTATTCGCTATCGTAAGCATATTCACCCCCACAGACATTATCGATTTTTATGCTCATACCCATTCAAAATCGATAAAAATATCGCGCAAAACCAGTTGACAGCACCTTCCGTGTTTTCAGCCAACGTTCTTTGGACGTGAAATTTTCTCACCTTCATCCGTCCCGTGTACACTTCCTTGCCCCTTTATTTACGACCCATTGCGCTCGCCTCGATAAGGATGCGCAATTCTACCGGCATCCAGTGGGCCAGCTGACCAGTTCCTGGCCCTCCCGTGACACTCCTCTGTGTAGTTTCTCAAAAAAAGAGAAGAATTTAAGATTCCAAAGACCCCGTCCCAGCACGTATTGCACGTAGCGGTTCGTTGTCTCCACCAGTTCCCTTCGCTAGTAAATCGTGAGCTCAATCATGACGAACCTTTTCCATCCAAGAGCCGTACACAAATCGAAGCAATTTTCCTTCGTTTTATTATTCATTCAAACAGAATACGTTGTCAGCGGCACGACAGCAACGCAAAGTGCCAAGGCATCAGGAATCAGGCGAGTTACGAAGGCCAATGGAAGATAAAATTGGCCGAGTACTTTGGCGGGCAGCGGGCCCAAAAGCGGGAATTTGATCGTCGTTGCCTAGCATTATTGCCCTTTTAAGGATATTTCACGTAGTGGGCCACCGGTTGTGCGTGAGTCACAGGAGCAGGGACCAGGATATAGGGAGGCAATTTGCATGTGGAGTCCTTTCCTGGCCATAAATCATCGCCTGCTGGCGCAACCCACTGCGTAGTATCCCGGTCTGGATGTCTGGTTACTTCCAGCGGGGTACGAAAAAGGCACGCCAAAATCCACCCTCATGCAGTGCAGGCTCTTTACCTTTACCGGGCGATGTTTATCGTACAGTAGAAAACGGTTTTCCTTCGCACATACTTACGCCAGTCGCGGCTTTCTTCACTGCGGTTCTGTCCCGTTTCGAATTTATGCCTTTTTAGATTCCTAAACAATACGGCACTCAAGAAATAGGATGGACGGAGGGAAGGGTAAAAGTGAAGTCGGAAAGGGAGTTGTAATACTGTTTGGCTCCCTGCAGCCCACAATCTACCACCATCAACGTCAAATTGCGTTTGATGGCGCACTAAAACACTCCTTTCGCACTTCTGCGAAAAAAAAGGGTCACCAGAGGAGCCGGAAAGGCTTTCTTCATATTTTTGCTCCCCCTTTTCATGGTTCCACAGTCATTGCGCTTTTTGTTGTTGTTGTAGTAGCTGCCTGCCCCTTCCCCGAAAAGGAAAAGCGATCCAACTTTAAGCGATAGCTCTTGCTCCACCATCGGCGGGAAAAAGGGATGCAATTTTGTGGCAAATAATGACCGCCAAGATCGTTTCCGAGCCTGTACTGCCGGGCGAAAGTACCCCCGACAATCCTTTTTCCGAGCGCGCGGCTGCAGCCTTCCGCCAATGGCCGTCAAAGATGACGATCGGGTTCGGGGTTTGTTTTATTGTGTATTTGGATGGCGTCCTTCTTGGAAAGCCCTTCAGTCTGCCCTCCACCCCCCCCCCTCTCCGGACGTAAGTGTTCGTAAAGCACTTTTGTGGCCGGGGATGGTTTTACTATAAAGCTGTCAGCCTTCCACTGGCAGTAATGAGCTTGCGGTACACGGTACTTTATGCCGTGTGCCTAAATTGTAGCGAAATGAGTCAATTTGGTTGCACTTTACGCGGTTGTTGTTATTGCGCTGGGATTATGCAGTGGGAATGTTGAGGCTGTTCGATCTAGCCGCGCCCGGAAGGAAAAAGTAAAAGGCCGCTGAGCGGTGTTGGTGGTGGAAAAGAAATATATTGTATATAGGAATAAAAGAGGGCGTAAAAAGCTTGCTTGCGTCATAATTTCTGCACTTTTGCTCTTGCGACGAATGGTGCATGAATTTCAATTTTGATGAGGTAATAAAAGCTTGTAGTTTAAGGAAGGCATTGTGAACAGCGTAAAGGAATGTAAATGTGGCTACATTTAGATTGTTCGTCAAATGTCTGGAATATCAAGAAAAGCTATAAGGATATGCTACTTACTTTTGTTAAATTATGTACATGGCATGAAAAACTGCTAAAATGGACCAATTTATGGTATAATCCGTTACGATTCGACGACATAAGCATTGTATTTATTATAAAAAGTAATGAATTACATTTAACAAATGTATTTCGGTGTCTCAAAAAAGCTCAAAAATGATGAAATGCATTAAAATGGTGCATTTGAATAAATAATCATAAAAAATTGCCCATTTTTATGACAGGGTTGCCCACAATTTATTAGTCGGTTCCCATGATTTTTTGGTGCGTTCCCACGATTTTTGATCGAATCCCATAGATTTTTGGTTCGTTCCCATAATTTATTGGTATTTTCCGATTTTATATCAATACAATTGGACCAACAAATTCTGGAAAACGGCCAAACAATCGTGGGAACGCACAAAAAAACATGGAAATCCATCAAAAATTTATGAGAACCAACCAATAAGTCGTGGGAAACCCTGTATGTCATACACAACTTCTGTTTTGACATCTGTTGAAAAACATCTCGCAAGCAATGAACAATGTTGTTGACGTTGGAAATTGACTTGGAAAACCCTGTAATAATTTTTCAGCATCAATGTCAACACTTCAACGGGCCACGAGCAATGAGATCCGGCTTCAAACCCCGTGTCATAAAATTATGAAAAATGACTCATGTATTGTATGTATTGTAGTATTGAAAATCATGCTGAAGAAATTAAAAATTATTTTGACGAAAATGCAATATCAGAGTGATGAGGGAATAAATTATTGCACGCGGAACATTATTTACATTCCAAAGGTGAGTTGTAAAACCCTATAAATAATGATTTATAAACTATAACACAAAATTTCTCAATCATATCACATTCATGCTTCATATTATTTTGGCTCTTTTGTTCAAATCATGTTTATAACTCATGTTCAGATTTCACGTTTTTCTTTTTTGGCTTGAAACAAATCGTACCTTTTTAAACGTGTGCAACCTGCAGGCCAAAATCATGCTCCAACCTGTTTTCCTTTTAATTTTGATGAATAATCTGAAATAAATTGTTTATATGGCTCTGATTTACAGACTTCCGGACCCAAAACAAACTGTAAAATGTCTTCTTTTTTTTCTTTTCCAGTTAATCATATTAATAATCCCCATCGCAAGCGTGGGTGACTTTTCTGAAATCTGTTTTAAAAATAACCAACCCTACGAGTTGTTTTTCTTTCCTTCTCAAACTCAACCCGCCCCAAGTTTCGTTCATTTGTTCGTGGAAAACAAAATCCAATTCAAAGTACGCCACCAAACCGAAAAAATATTCTTTTCTAGCCAAGTTCATAAATTCAAGTTGCTCCGAGCGGTATGCCTGCGAACAAATCCACCAAGAACGATGTGTCACCACGTCGCAGCATTGTAAGCGTCAACGATGATGATGATGATGATGATATCACAATGAGATCCTTAGGGAGTTTTGTCAGACGACATCTTAAGAATGAGGAATGGGAATGGGTTTCCGTTTGAAAGAGGTTGAAATGTTCCACACAATAGCAAAGCCCCAGGGAAAAATGGCGGTTATTTTATGTTGCCAACGAAGCATCATTTGAAATAGGTCATACATACAAAAGGGAGCTGGTGCAAGCTCTCTTCGCAGCATCACACAGCTGACGCAAAGATCAAACTTCCTGTTCCAAGTGGCATGGTGCAACACTGTCGGTGCTCATTAAAGTGATGGTGCAGCAGCACCCAAACGGCGCGTTCGGTGAGAACGTAACCTTCAAAAGCTTCTACACGCGCAAGAATTTCTTCGGCACTAGACACTTTGTGCCTGGAAGGCGGTTCTCCCTCCCCCCTCCCCTCGATTGCATGCGAAAATTATCATAATTTCACATTGCCAAGCCTGCCCCACACTCGAAAACATCTCACTCCCGAACCGGTTCCAGTCGGTGATGGAAACCCTTTCTCTAACCCCAACCCTGTATCCAAAACCACCACGTTTGTAAGCACGTTGTTTCGTTACGCTCTGCACCGTTTAGCTTTAATGTGGTGTATTTCACTCCCGCAGCACCGTAGCAAAAGGATCACGGTGTGTACCTAGGGTCGAGAACGTGCGGTACAATGTATTCCAAAAATTTGCGAAAAGGGTCTTTAATTTGTTTATACACCCTTCCCAACAAAACTCCTCGTTGTTTTGTTCAATTGTTACCATGTTTCTTCGCCTCCGTTCCTTTCCATTTCGATCGGTGCGGCTGGGCCGGGCAAAGGCAAACTGAAACATGGCGCACTTTGTAATGAGTGCGTTTCCGGCCCGTGGTGGTACTATTTTTTGTTTCCTACTTCCGGCGGGATTATTCTAACCAAAGGCAAGCACATTGGACTGTTTGGCGAGCGAACCCAAAGGTAGTAGCCGAAAACTAGCAAGCGAATAAAAAAGCAATTCACCCGACCTGAACTTATTGTACCGAGGGGAACAAATTTTACGACGTCAGTTATTTCGTTCGGAAATGTTTATGATTCGTTTCAAACATTGCGCGGTTCCATTTCTGGGGGGGGGGGGGGGGGAGGCCCGTACCAAAAGCAGCGCGAGCACTTTTGCGACGCAAATGTCTACGGCTAGTCAAACAAATCGCTCCAGACGGCACTTCCGGTACTGGCCGAAAAAGCTGACGGCATTGTGTGTGACTCTGTTTGTGTTGGAGCAACTACGGTCAGAATTGATTACTTCCTTCACTCATCGTACGTGCCCCAATGGAGCAGCAACGTCTGTCGAACTCGTCAGCTCCAATTTCAAGTACGACAACAAAGACGTGGTACCTTTGGATGGTGGTGCTTAGGTTTTGAGGTCCTTTTTATCCCCCCCCCCCTCGAACAGCCAATCGGAAAGGCCTTGGAAGGCTAGCTAATTTCCCCTCGGAGTGCTCAGGCAAACAAGTTTTATCCCCTTCCCCTTTCGGTGGCGTTGAAACGAAATGGAAAGTCGCTGCAGTCACGACTGCAGCCGGAAATTTCGGAGGTTTGGCAGTGCGTTCAATGTCACAGGTGCAAGGAGAGAGACGGTTTTCCCGGTTTTGTCGGCCGCGTATTCGCCTGATTGGACACCCCCGACGACGGTGGCAGTCAATTAATTCCGTATAATTAGTCGGAATCGAATTCGCAAAACGGATGGTTAATTAAAGCGAATTAAATTATCTTTCAGGCATTCGGCTTTGCTGCTGCTGCTGCTGCTGATGGTGTTGAGGTGTGTCTGTGTTTGAGCGAGCGCGTTCTGTCGCTAACCAACACCGACGAAGCTTCAAGTTTCTCCAGCATAGTGTGCTCTCCCTATTCCAGGTTTTTGTGGTTGTACGTTGGGGTAGAGTCATCCTTCCATGGCTTCTGGTCCAAGGTGGTTTGGTTCGACTGGTTTTGTCTGGTTTTGTCTTGTCTGACTCCGGCTGCCACCTACCAACCTTGCCGAGGCATTGGAATATGCTGATGGCAGATTGTGGTTTTGCTGGTAGGACACTCACACCTTTTGCCGAAGTTTTCAGTAGCAGCAAGAACTCGTCCAGAGCCAGAACTCCAACGGGGGCGAAAAACAAAAAAAAAACACGCTGAGTGAAACATCTGCCCCTGGAGCAGCACTAATCGGCTAGTACCCCGTACACTTTGCTGGTAGATCCGGTTCGAAGGACCAAAAACAGGGTACTATGGTGACAATGTAACTGTTACGAAGTATCCCAGCGACTTGCTTGGCCAGGAAAACGATAGCAGGGACGTTAAAGTACCAACCACGCGAGTTGGATAGTTAGAAGAGATGAGAATTGGAGTGTTTGCTGTGAAGGTTGTTTTTCCTTTCCAAACTCTCCCAATGAAATGGCTGTAAAAGAAGCTTTACGTCGTCGTCGATGCGGAAGAACAACCCATTGTTTACAGACTTTTCCAGTGAGTGAAGCATTTACGAAACCTTGAAATTCCCTTGTAAAGCATATGATCATACCACACACGTGCTACGAAATAATATCAGAAGTTATCACACAAAAAAACGTCCCAACAGTTAACTATCAGTTACCAAGAAAGCATCCCTCAAAATGGTGCACTTCGATGAACAGGAATATTTCAATTATGATCCGTAATGTACTCCAATTCCAGCGGAGAAAGGCAGAACACGTGAACAGACAGCGAGCTCATTCAAAGCCTGCACAGCACCTAGATACTTGTCACCTTTCCTGAAGGATTGTTCACTTTCTGTCTGGCTTCTTTTGTTTTTTCTTGAAGATTGACTTTTTCTGGATGCAATTCGTACCTTTTTTTTTCGCTGTCACAAAAGTAGCAAAGGATTTGTGTTTTTCTCATCCTGTTCTTCCCAGCAATGTTTCACTCTTGTGGACGTGAAAACGGCTTCCATCCCTGCGCTACACGGTTGCGGTTATGTGTGCCAGTTTCTCAACTGCCGTTTGTACTCCATGCCGTAAGTGTGCTCGTGAACATGTCGCTTCTTTGTGCGTGTTCTCTTCCCCGTTTTTACACACTCGCACGGAACAAGTTCGTGGTGGTGTAATATTGAAATTTTTCACCTCACTTCCCACCTTAGGAAGGGAAATAGCTGCAAGACTGCAAGAAAAACACACACCTGTGCACATGCTCTTGCTTAGGGCCATGCTATGAGACTTTTCACAGATGTCTTTCCAGCAGGCAGAGCAAAGGGTGTTCCTTATACTCTTAGTTTTTTTCTGTTGCTGGTTCAGTTTGTGAAAATAGCAACAGTGGCAGTTTCCACTCCTCTTCCGCCGGCAACAACCGGGAAGACAATCTGCAAGCTACCATCCAAAGCTGACAGGCAGTAGGCTTCCCGGCCTATCACACACACTCGCTGTGTGGGAAGAATGTCAACGAGAGACGACAAGTAACTGCGGTTGACAATTGTGCCCTGTGCCGGTCGGCGAGGTAAAGTTGGTCCTTAAGGGCAACGGTTCCAGGTGGGAATATTCACACGTCTTCTACGCTTCGCTTCCACCGCTCCACCGCTCATATACCGTACCACCTGCACCTAATCTAGCAAGGTGCCTTTTCGTGGCGAGATGCGAGCCTTCAGCAAAGGGATAGGCAGCACACACTCCTACCCATTTTCCCTTACACCTTGGTCTTGGTTTGAAAAGCGTTTGGGAATGTCTTCTTCATACTGCTCCCAAAATGGTACTACAAAACAATTGCTAGAATTGTCACTTCATTGAGCCGGTTATCTTGAGCTGGATGCTGGAGTGTGTTATTTTACGGCGCGTTAAGTTGCTGGCCCAGGTGGATAAGATGTGTCGGCAGTTGGGTGAATTTGGCCCAGGGTACATTTTTTCTATGAAGGTTGCATTATTTAGAGATGAGGGCACTTCGACATAGCTACTTCTTGCTTTTCTTATTATTCACCCTAGAACGGCTTGTTGCGGAGAATTTAAGCTAATGTCCTTCAATGTTTGCGAAAAAACATAATGCTTTTGCTTTTTGTACAAAAAATGTTTTGTTGCGGATGTTTTTTTTCATTATTTCTGGCGATTTTTTCTTCAACAATTGCAATACTCTTTACAAACAAGTTCGGATAAGGCGTCATCCATTAATTGCAAATTTAAGTACAAAACCGTGGCAACAAGAAGGTGTGAAAAAATACTTGCGATTCGGTAATTTTCTAAGAGAGGATTCATTCAACGCTATATAATACTAAAACAGAAGGGAGAATAGTAAAGTTATGCAATTGCAGCGTTACGTAATTCATGGATAATGCCTAACTATTTAGCTAGCCATACACTTTACCTTAACCAATTAGAGTGAAACCGGTCGTTTTGTGTATCTTCTTCCTTAAAGCGTAATAACACTAGGGAACCTGCCCATAATGTTGCTCAGTTTGAACATTTTCTGTGGAAATCGTGTCACTACTCTCCTGGGTAGCCCTTATTCGAAAATCTCAAAACTCCTGCCGAGCAACATTTTCTTCATTTTCCTTCTCGATAAGATCAATATTAAAGTCAACCGCTTGCTGCTGTGCCTGTGTGTGTGTTTCTTATGCCTCCCAGCAGTATTCCGGGCCGGTTCGGGTTTACCTTTTTTAAGGAATAATTTATTACGCAACTGCTGTCGAGCTTCCGATTCGCACCCTGCCCCAATCCGCCCCGGGGCAGGAAATTACCTTTCCGAAATCGAAATCGATTGTGAAGGACGCCGGAATTGGGTGTTTCTTTTTGTGTGCTGCTGAGTGTTTCTGGGTGTGTATGTGTGTGTGTGTGTGTGTGTGCGTGTGTGTGTGTACGTAACTCCCACGAGGATGGTCCGAGCATCTGAAGCTGCTTGTCTCTCACTCTCTTGCTCTCCTGTTTCACTTCACCTTATTAGACACACTCGGTGAGAACCTCGGCTCGGACGGCTGACGAGGGCAGAATTTAAATTGACACCTGCCGGTTATGGTTTGCACCCCGCTCGGTTCGAAACCGAACCCGTCTCGGGGGACTGCTGGATTGGGATTGGAGAGGGTGTATTGTTGTTCGCCCTGCTCGCTTAGAGAGTGATGTATGATAACTGGGTTAGAGCGCTGTTTCGGCAAGAAGTTCCGATGCGTTCGCATGCCTTGTGTTGTTGAGGCAGTGTAACGTTTGTTTGTTTTCTTCCATTGTTCCTATTATCTTCCAATTTCAACCTTTGACTTTGTTTTTTTTCCTCACGTGGCAAGGGAACACAACGAACACGTGCGTTCGATTCGATTTGTGTCATATCTGATATTGAAAAGGAAAATGTTACTTCTCTGTACGCTATTTTTTTTTTTGCCTTTCACTCTTCACCCCTAACACCAGCGGATCATTCCTGGAACTGTTTCCAATATGGTCGGTAGCGGACCTGACGTTTGCGTCCTGTTCTACCTCTCTACTGTTGCAAACCAAAAAGGCAAACAGTAACACACACAGCGACAAAATAATCCCGTTCCCAAAAAAACTGAAGAAAATAACCAGAAGCATGTTTAATATAAACTGCTGCGTATTGTGGGCGTGCTGGGTGGCCTGTAGACTATAAAATAGCCCCTTAAAAAAGGGCCAAAGTTTTCTCTCCCGCAGAAAAACCACCAAAACCACCCGTCAAACAATGGTTTCTTGGGTGGATCGTGTTTACATAAAGTAACTTCTTGCTGGTATGCAAACTGGGAGGCCTTTTGTTGGTGTTGTTATTATTCCGGTCCATTTTATTGCGCACCAACGTCACGTGGCAAGAGAGGCTTAAAAACTGTATCTATTTTAGCGAAAACATTCGAAACACATCCCCAATCGCAACCGGATACGATATTTACTATTTGCTTATTTGCAAAACATTCTACATTTCCCGACTGGATGGCTAAGACGTTTTCAACCTCCGCGCGTGTGTGTGTGCATGCGTTTCGGTTTTGGATTAAATGTTATCATTGCGGTGTAGGTAAAATGTTATCATTGCTCAATGTTGGAAAACTGGTTATTTTCTTTACCCCTTGTACCCCTTGCATAGAAATCTTCATCCTTCAGGTGGCGGGATGTTGGTTCTGTCTCTTTTCGACCTTTTCGGCCCCTGTACACGGATTATTATCATTTCCTACACCGCATCGCCGCTTCCATACACAGACACAGACACACGAACGCAATAAAGGCATCCACAACATCCGGGTTGGTACCAAAAATAATCACAACCGGTACACGCAACCGTCACGGAGTCGAGTTTGAAATCGCGAGCGCCTGCCGAAAAGTAAATAAAAGCTCGTTCGTTCGATTCCAATTAAAGTGCACGCTCGCGGATAGAAAGAGCACCTACATGTTGACAAAAAAGCGGTATAACTTGGCACAAAGAAGCAAATCGTTTCTATTGCTTCTAGCCCGCGATGTGCAGCATCTTGGATGTACGTAGAATCGTCAACATACTGTTACCGGTTACAGTCGGAGGTATTACCTGGATAGGGCTTAAACATATCATTGAATCACCGATACAGGGCGGGTGATGCGTCGAACAGAACAAGAACGAGAAAGCGAAAAAGCAAGATGATAACAACACACACACACACACACGCACATGACAGTAACGAATTTCGGAAGATTCATCCATCACCGGTGTGCGTCTTACTTGTTCGTTGCGATTCCTAAGCTAAGGATTCCGGATCATCCAGCTAATATTAGGGCATCATGTACTCAATGTGCTCGAATTTCCTGCTACGATACGAAGTTTAGTATCTATTTCATACATTATTTTTTCGTTATCCAATGTTGCGTTCTCTCGCTAACAAAGGGCCTTCTGGCGTGGAACGGGAAAGAAGGGAAGAGATCACGGCGCCTTCGTGAGGCTGTGTTGACGTTTGGAGCAAATCAAATTGCTATTGAAATTTGCTACAGGGCTTTACGGTGGAAGGAATCAGGGCATCATCCGTGCTGCAGCGTGCCACGTACGTCATGGTGGGAATTTCGTGGAACTTTGAATGGTTTTGGCGATGGTTTGGCTTCCTTTAATCTGCTTTCTTGCCAAAAATAGGGACCCGGACTATGAAAATTTGTTGGTTGATGATGTGCAACAGAGAGATTTTTTTTTTAATTTTCTGGGTTATTTTTGCATTTACATTTGAATCATGATTATTGAATATTATATTATATATTATATATTATTATTTCTTTTCTCAATTTTAACTTCCTGCACTCCAACCTTCACATAATAGAATTACTGTAAAACAAACGGCTTATTGGAAAAATACGTTTGGTAGGTGAAGTTTTTCTCATCTATTCAAAACGCCCAACAAATAACTAATTTCATGGCTTCAATGATGACGCCTAAAACTATGCAATACAACGCCTAACACAACTATATGGACAGTTGTTTTTCGCGATTTGCGGAAAATCCGT